>PVJC01012810.1:0-19689 GCA_004026665.1 Murina feae
CATTGTGTGAATCTCAGCTATCCTGTGAGTCGATGACTACCACCAACTATTCAGTCCTCTGCTACTCAAGTCTCTTTCTCAGAATGAAGTGTTTTAGAGAAAAGGAAGCCAGGGTCCTGGAACCTAAATCAGTATAACCTCATAACTGAGGGGGTTTGTTTTTCAACCCACCCAGATCTCTGATACTCTCAGAGATACTCCTCACTACTCCCACCCACAAACAAGGAAACACTGTACTGACCCAGCAAAACAGAGGCCAGTTGGTACAAAAGCAAAATGCTTGATTCCTCTCGATGATAGTAAAGACTTTTGCCACAAAGTTATTGTTCTTACTAGTACATACCATCTTGAGATGTATCAAACCAGTTGGTACAGAAAAGAAATATCCTCAGATCATGGCGGATGGATTAATAAAGCCACATAGTGCTGAATGAGTTGGGAAAGATTTCCTTTGCATCCCAAGATAGTTGGATTCACTAAAGAAGTTCTCTTAACAAATGCTGGTTAAATTTATAGACCTGTAAATCTGATAGTCTGTTAATTACATCTCCATAACTTGAAATAAAAGAACCCAATAAAATATATTAATAAATCCTCAAAAAGTGTTGGTTAGGAGTTTTGTTCTGAAAAGCTATTGGCAAAAAAATGAGATTGAAAGATGGTCCATGTGGACTGGCAGGAGGTGGTTCTGGCTGGGAACAATCTCCTTTTGTGGTCAGATATCCAAAAACCATTTTCAGTGTAAAGATGCATACAAATTTTGTTAAGCAAAAATAGGCTTTGGAGGTTCATTAAAATCTCCTCAGATATCAGTGTCAGGGTTAAATTTTGATTTTTAGACAGAATGGATTCTCTATCTTTCAGGCCATGTTTGTACAAGCTTATTCTAGAATTTGGCTAATCAGGTATTTTGTACCCAATCTTATCTATAGGCAAAGGAAAAAAATTAAGAAGCAAGGAAAACTTCCAATAACCACAAAGATCAACTCAGTTATAATAACATTTTGATAATCTGAAACCATGGTAGAATCCCTGTGCCCCACGTCATGAGTCAAGTTACGGTCTAGCCTTGTTCCATGGTTGCCTGCAGGTTGGCAAGAGTCTTGCTGCTGAGCTGGTCACTAAGCAGAAATTTGGGGTGCAAGGAGACTTTTGATAATTAATGACTTCTCTACCCTTCTATTATATAGACACAGGATTTAAGATCGAGATCAAGGGCATGGTGGAAGCAGAACTTAGAAACTGTCATGCTATATAAATCCTAGAAGCTAATAGGGAAACTTCCCGATGATTCAGTCTCAGACTCTGGTTATCTCTCTCCACATGAGAAGCTCCATGAGAGTAGGTAACAGGCCTCCCTCACCACCCCAGAGTGAAGGCCAGCTGAGTACCCAGTTCTGCAGACCCCCAAATACCTGCCAGCAAGCTTGATACTCAGAGCAGACACCTATCTCAATCACCTATAAATAGGGCCACCCAGACAAAACAGAGAATACCTACTTAAATTTGAATTTCACATAAAACAATTAAAATAAATTCACGTAAGTATGTCCCAAATATTGCATGAAACATACTTATAATAAGCAATTATTTGTTGTTTACGTGAAATTCGAATTGAACTGGGTATCTTGTATTTTTATTTGCTAAAGCTGGCAACTCCACCTATGAAGTAGACCTGCCCTTGGATTGGACTACAGACAGAGCACTGCTGCTCTGGATCTCTACTTTAAAGGGGCAGACAATAGGCAGGGACCAAACTTAAGACCCTTTCCTCTAACCATCCCCTCTCTTCTACCCCAGGCCTATCCATGTCTTCCATGTGTTCTACAGTTTCTCAGGATTGACCCTGGGAGAGGGAGACAGCATGACCAGCTGGTTGGCCATCTTAGCTGGAACTTGAGCCATGGACTTCTTTTTAAAGGACATTGTGTTTATTTATTATGTATTGACCTATTAAAAGTTGTTAACATGGAAATAAGAGTGAAAAATAAGTCAAAATATTAATAGTGACTGATTCTGAGGAGTGGGAACTTGGGTAATTGTTTTTTGCTTTTTTTGTACTTTTCTCTACATAACGGTAAACATCCTCATTTTTCCCATTGAAATATCACTTTTGTTACATGCTAATTTTCTCTTTTGTCCCATTGACTTCTGTGTGATCACACCATTATAATTACTAGAGCTTTCTATTCCACGTTGGTTTCTCATACAGCAATTCTTACTCATTGTTTGTTTGTTTGTTTGTTTGTTTTTCAGTATTTTCTGGCTATTCTTGTGCATTTTGTTTTGTTGTTATTGCTAGTATTGAGTATCCCTAGGTATCTTAAGAGTTTTTGCATTGTGAATTAGAAATCTCTTTCCTGTCATATTGATTTCTGTATCCACTCACCTTGCTGAACTTTATCCCAGTTATAATGATAGTGATGAGTAAGAGCCAGGATTCAAGGATTGACCTGCCTCCTTTCAGAATCTGTGCTCTTCCCCCGCGGGAGGGAAGTGTGGTCTCACCCAGACTCTGACTCCATCAGTTCACCTTCTGGCCCTGGGAAGAGATGCAGGTACGTACAAGGAGGGACTGACCTGGCCTTCCCCTAGCACTACAGCCTTTTCTTGCTTTGCATGCCCTCTGGTGGAGATGCCATTCCCCTAGAAAGAAAGGAGCAGGCACAGGAGTGGAATGCTCACTAAATGGGGAATCTGCTGGATGATGACATCAGTTGGTGCCATATTCACACGCTGATGGCAAACACCATGTTGCCCTTGAGCTTGAGAATCCCAGCCCACACTGGGCGGAAGAGGGATGATGCTTTTGCCCCAGCTGGCACAGCTATCGCCTCCTCCAGCTCTGGATCCGATCCAAGCTTTATTTTGTCTTTTCTCTTTCTGAGAGCCCTTGCTGGTTTCTGAATCCTTATTTTCCCTACTCTGACTTGTTATTTATTCTTTGGTAATGAGGGAGTGGTGAGTAGAATGTGACTGTCTTTAGTCTGTATTATTCTTGACTCAAAACCTGTCTTCCAAACCTCATTATTTGCTCATGTATATCCAATGTCACTCAACAATCCAGCAAAGTCATTCAGCAGTACAGTGTAAGATTACCTATAATATAGCTGGGTTCTGGACATGACAGATAATTTACAGGAAGGTACTTATTAGGTGCATTTTGGATTCAACTGAATCATGTGCTTACCCTAGAAAAAAATCCCTCTCTCCTGACAGAGCCAGAACTATGCACACACACACACACACACACACACATAAACCAAAAGACAAGGGCAATATGTGCAAAGTACGAAAGCATGTGATCAATGGTAGGTCCAACTTCAGAGAGGTTAAGTGGATGTCAGTTCTTTGAAGGGGAAATTTTTAAAGAATAGGAAAATCATATTTTAAAACTAAATCCACAAAATACCATGATGCCTAAACAACCTTATCAAAATAGAGAGCACAGGTTGCTTATCTGAGAGAGACATTAAATGCTCCAAGAATTTTAATTGAAAATAAAACAAACAAAAAAGAATTCCATTCATTGCAGAATCACACCCTCTACATTATTCCAGAAAGAAAAAAAAGAAATGTCACAACTTCTCTGGAGAGAGGGTATCCCTGTTTACAATTAGACTACAGAAGCCCTTTGATACTGAACTGAATTTTTTGTGCCAAGGTTCAAGTGTATTCCCTGGTCACTACAACAACAATGAAGAAACAGGTTGGTCTCCTACCATAATGCCTTTCCCCTTTCCTCACACCTCCTATTTCCCAATTCACCCGTCATTTTCATTAGTCTCTGGGCTCACTCCAGGTTGACCAACTCTTGCCTAATAAACCAGTGCTTGAGGCAAATGAAAAGCACTTTGAAGTATTCCTTTAAAAGGACTGGTGTCTCTCATTGGCCTGATGGGAGCACATCCAGAATTTCCCCTGGGAGGGAGTCACACAGAGGGTTCATCTCTGTCCGTGGGGTCATATAGCATTTTATCCTCTTTCCAGAGAGGGAGTGAGAACAGTGTCCTGGTCACTCAGAGGTAACCTGCATCACAGACATGTTGCTGGTCTGTTCAGTGGAAACTATTTCATCCCATCAGATTCCAGAAATATGTCTGATTTTGCACCTGGGGAGCCTTCTGCAAAGCTGCACATCAAATGCATGTTGAGTGCAAACAAACAGAGCAGCTCATTGAGTCCTCTGCTCAGTCCTTCAAAGAGACAAATTCTTTTGTAATAATGAGTCCTAGGCTGTAATTTTTCAGCCCTCTGTGTCTGGGCTTTTGATTGTTTACCCCTCTTAAATTGGGCAATTGAGAGGTACCCTTCTCCAATGACCTTGAATCAATCTCTCTCAGCTTAATGATTCGTGGTTTCTCAACACCATCGTCACTGTCACCATCCTCATTATCAGTGTGTGCTCATTCAGTGCCTGCAGGTCAGCTGGGCATCAGACTGCCCAGAATGAGCAAGGGTTCCTAGGCAGAGCTGGTTGTCCCACGGGCCCAACCCTCTTAGAGATGGTGGAAAACATGACCCCACATCCAGAAGCTTCTGCCTATGGAAACACCCAGGTAAATGATGCATCACCAAGATGCCTCAGACAGAAACACAGCTTTACAGACAAGGTAGGTGTACGTTTAGCAGATAAACACAATCCCATCGTAAGTATTCTTGGATAGCTTCACTCTGTGATTT
Organism: Murina feae; assembly: GCA_004026665.1. Classification (NCBI taxonomy): domain Eukaryota; kingdom Metazoa; phylum Chordata; class Mammalia; order Chiroptera; family Vespertilionidae; genus Murina; species Murina feae. The sequence goes on from PVJC01012810.1 coordinate 4,684, forward strand.
ATCCATGAGAAATGTTAAACCAAGCCAGTTCCCCAGCTGCTCCTTCCATGCTCAGGAGGCTACGTCCTCTTGTGTGTGCCCAAAATGTGACCCTCGGAGCCAACAGGAAGAGCAAGGCTCATCTGAAGCCCTCAACTTACATCCTATGATTGCTCATGCCACTCCCAGGAAGAGCTGCAGGCACCCCATTTCATCCCCACTTTCCTCTCCAGCAATGTCCCTAGATGGCAGCTCCTGAGCACCAACCAGAGAGACTTGGTGAAATGCTCTAGTCCTGAGAACAAATGAGGCCATTAGAGTGGTCAGAGGGGAATGGCCAAGATGCACCTGGAATCCTCTTGGTCTAAATGCCTTCAGGTGCTTTCTGTGAGGTTACAATGTGAGGCCCTTGAGATGCTACCATTGCACCAACCTTCTCACTATAGGAGAGTCTCCAACTGTGCTTCCCAGGCAATGGGAGCTTTTCTCCCTGAGTTCTATGATGTGAGGGGAGCTTGGGGTGAATGTGGGTGTCAAGAGGAACCAGGAGCCCTGCCTAGGCCAACAAATGGCTGTATGTTCTTGTCCTTGATATCCTCATCTCTAAGGTCTCCTTCAGGTTCTAAAAGACTGACTCCATCTTCGCTTTACTTCTTTGTCCTATGTACCCAGTTGGCAACATGTTCGTGTGTGGATTATTGTTTTGTGAATGTTCTAAGACACATGTGTCCATGCTTTGCACGTGCACACCTGTTGGATATATCTGAAGGATTTGACCATGGAGGGAAGGGGCTGATCCATCTTATTTCTTCTCAACACATGTTTGAATGGAAAAAGCACCCAATTTTGCCACTAAAATTGACTGAAGGGAATTTGAGGGTTGTCTGCTCACCTGTACAAAGCTCTGCACCCACCTACCCATCAAATTTGGGCCCAAGTGAAATGCCTGGTTATATGGGTGGTAAAGGGAGATCAGGTAAGGTTTGGCCATGTGGAAGTACATGTCCCAAGTCCTGAATCTTGGTGGTTTCTTGAGGTCAACTGGCACATTTAGTCCCTTAGGGGAACAATATTGCCACTGAATGCAGGAACAAAGGGGCCCATGAGGTGGAGGGTGTGACCCGCCCCCCATAGAGAGGCTGGGTGCGCCTTACAGATACCAAATATTGAGGAAGTCTGCTGCCCTGACATGAATAGTCAAGGTTAAAAGTGTTTCTTTTTTTTTCTTTTATATATATATATTTTTTTAAATTGATTTTTTACAGAGAGGAAGAGAGAGGGATAGAGAGTATGAAACATCGATGAAAGAGAAACATCGATCAGCTGCCTCTTGCACACCCCCTCCTGGGGATGTGCCCGCAACCAAGGTACATGCCCTTGATCAGAATCGAACCTGGGACCCTTCAGTCCGCAGGCCAGTGCTCTATCCACTGATCAAAACTGGTTAGGGCAAAAAGTGTTTCTGATTGGGAGTCTCAGGTGTCACCACAATGGAACTATCTTCTCTACACTCTAGGAGCTGTAAACTGGGAGACCCAGGTTATGACTGCACCTCCAAATGGCCTCCATTGCCCTTTCATTGTGAGCTCCAGGAGGGAGGGATTTATCTGCCTTTTCCCAGCTCTGTTGCCTGTGCTTAGAGCGTCAAACACCTGGCACTTAGTAGTTGCTAATAAACATTTATTAACTGCAGGCAGGACTCTCCAAGATAGTAGGAGAGTGCCGTCTGGGAGGGATGTAGCTTTTGAGGGACTGAGGGAGGGAGGTGGCAGGGGCCTGAGTCCTTGGACATTGTGCCTAGGATCCCTGGCTCTGTGCAGCAGGTCAGCCTGCTCTAGGGGTTTACCTAATACCTACTGTCCTCGTCCAGCCTGCCCTCCTCTAGCCCTCCTCTTGGTGCACCTTCCACTCCCTCACCTGGACAGGCATACCTCCACTGACCTCCACAGCCCTAGTTGCCACCAATCCCCGTCTCCTTGAAATTCACCATAATCAATGGCCTCGGGGTCCCTCTGAGGATGGGAGAGATTACCCTGAGAAGGACAGGCAGGGAACAAGGACATCAAAGAGTTTGGCACTCCCAGCCTTGGGCACCAGAGCACATACCATCACTCTTGAATCCACCATTCCCCAAAACCTCAAGGAAACTCCTCCAAGAAAGACCCAATAATACAAAGTTGGAGACTCAGGAGATCTGGAGAACAAACAGGAATGTATAGCTGTTCTTTCATTAGACAACCCGTGTCAACTGAACTTCTGCCACAATTCTATCTGTGAAACACCCTAAGCCTCAGAGATAAATTCACACCCAGACCACCAAAAAACTAATGCAGGTGGAAAATACACTGATGTGCAAGCCACACATGGGTATTCTCAGGGAGCAATGTAAAGGGGTTAGTGCTTGTGCACAGTTTATCTGAGAAGGCTTCTTGTGGGGTGAGAATAAAACTGGAGGTTAAAATAAAAACAGGAAGAAAAGAAGGTGTTCCTAGTCTCTAAGTTTTGAGGTTTTAAAGGAGATAGTGACAAAAGAGGTAGTGACACTGGCTATAAAGTCTAGGTGCTTAGGTAGACATTGTCCACCAGGGTAAAGGTGACAATGAAGGTTAAAGGTCACAGAAGAGAGAGAGTGAGGAAGAAAGGGAATTAAAAGACTTTTCTATTTCCATCTATATTACAGAAATCAATGAGTAAGACAATCCAGCTTTGGAAACACCAATCCAGGTGAAAAATTAGAGAGAGGAGGCAAATAAGGAAGGAAGTGGACCACTCCAGACAAGAACTGATGACGGAGAGAAACAAGAATGGAAAGAGATGAGAGGCAGGCTGGGTGAACCTGGCAGGGGGGATTTCAGGAAGTGAATGACCCAGGAAAAAAGGCAGATGGAGCCAGCTTCTGCTTGGGAGGCTTGATGGGAGAAAGCTGTGGCAGTTCCACTCCCATAGGCATGCCCACTAGGGCACTCCCAGGCCTTGACCCTTTGTTTCACAGCAAGCTCTGAAGGGTTTAGTCAACATGGTTCAGAAAACAAGCATCCTTCTGGGAGAAAGATGATCGTGCAAGGAGTACAGAAAACAAAGACAATTATTCTTTCCACCCCAGACGCATGCACCACCCCAGCTAGGACCTGGGAGCACTAGCCACCATGTGAGAACTCCTGTGCTCCTCTTGGCCTATAACAACGAAAGCTATGATTCATAGGTTCCTGGTGGAAACTGAGACTCTCAAACAATCTCTTCATGGAGGAGAGGCCCACCCCCTGGCCTCGGCTCCAAGGAGGAAATAGCTCAGACAACAGAGATCCACACCTCTAAGTGCCAAGCTGCCATTCCGGGTGCCAAGCATCTGCCAACCCATCAGTTACCGTGTGCTCTAGGAAGAGCACCTATGTGGCAAGACCATGGGATCGTGCTCTACTTCTAGCTAGGCAATGTCCAACTGTTTAATTTTCCATTCAGGGATGCAGCTTCCTCATCCACAAAAGGAGACTAAATGCATTTCAGGTCCTCTCTCACTCTGCCACCCTTCAAAACCACTGCAAGGAGCAAGAAGTCAGCAAGATGAAAGGGATCTAACAATGTCTCTGTCTGACTCCCCCAGGGTAGAGTTGGGGGGTGAGAGGGGGAAGAGAGGCAGATAAAAGGGGAACAAGGAGTCTTGTAAACTTTTCAGTTTTAGCAGATAGAAGAAAGCAGGTACAGTCAATAAGACTACCAGGGGAAAAGGAAAAATCCTCTACTTGGTGCAACCACTGGAGCTCTTTGATGAAGGATTAAAAGGTGGGAACCCTGGCCTTTAGTGGGAGGAGTGGCCAATCTGAGAGACTTCTGGAATTAAGCAGCCTCAAAGGGCAGGGAGGGTGTGCTTTGCTGTCTACCACCTTTTCATAAATTACCTAGTGGGCTTCACAGTCATCTTCCCAACAGGACCACAAGTTTCCTATAAAAGAAAAAGAACGTGTGTTGGGTTTCTTTCGAACTCGCCACAGAATGGACTGGCACTTCCTTTATACTCGCTTGACAGTATCAGGAGAGAAGACTGAACATTGACTCATATGGTCAAGGCATTGCAAAAGTTGTTTCCACACGTGAATACTCATCAGAAACCCGTCTTGATAGGCATCCAGACTGAGGCTCAGAGACATTTGTGATTGGCCAAAGGTCTCACCATGAGTACAGGGCAGGCCTGGGATTCAACCCTGTCTGTCTACTCTCATGGCTTCTCTCCTCGGCAGACAGAGGGCCTGGTCTTTAGTCACATTGCATTGGAATAGACAGGACATACATGCACGTGCGCATTCGTGCTCCAGACAATAGTGATGGAAGCTTAAGAGTAAAATAAAGGGGCAATCAAAACTCAGTGGATTCCTGAGAAAGATGAAGTTAGAGCAGGATTTTCAAGATCTGGAGAGACAGCTTGGTGGGAGGTGGGAGACTGGGCAATAATAGCTGAGAAAATGCTCAGGGGTGGGAAGCACAGCTAAGGGATAAGAAGGAACAGGAAACAATAAATCGCAGTCACTTATAATGACACAAGATGTTTGGACAGGAGAGAGTCGGTCCCAGGCCTCAGAAAGCGGTTTAGAAATGAGGCAGTGTTTTTTGAGTCCATTATCAGATGCATGATTAGGACATGACTGAAAGCAATTACCGTGCTTCTCATTCACTTGCTGATCAAGTTGCGACTGGAAAGGATTTTGCACATGGGGGAGGCGTGCCAGGGAACCAACCAGTGGCTCCTACACCATTTCCAGAGGGGAGCTGAGTGTGAGCTCAGGGCTGGCAAATGCCTAAGAGATGCCATCAGAGGCCTTGATCAGCGCTGCCCCGCCCCTCCCAGAGGCCCATAAAATCCATGGGGCCTGGGGCTCCCCACATACCCTGTCTTCTCTATCCCCCTTCATACACATCTGTGCCAGAAGCTCCTCTTGCCCCCCTTTCTCAGCAGCCATGTCCAGGCAGTCCACCATCACTTTTCAGACCGGCAGCCGAAGGGGCTTCAGCACCACCTCAGCCTCCGGGCGCCCTCGCTTCAGCTCAGCTTCTCTGGCCCGCACCACAGCGGGCAGTGGAGGGCTGGGAAGAATCAGTGGTCCAGGGGCCAGCTTTGGAAGCCGCAGCCTCTACAACCTAGGGGGCACCAAGCGGGTTTCCATCAGTGGGAGTGGCAACAACTTCAGAAGTGGCTTTGGTGGTAGAGCAAGCAGTGGGTTTGGGGTCAGCAGTGGCTTTGGCTATGGGGGTGGAGTGGGTGGAGGCTATGGGAGTTCTGGCTTCCCTGTCTGCCCTCCTGGAGGCATCCAAGAAGTCACCGTCAACCATAGTCTCCTGACTCCCCTCAACCTGCAAATCGACCCGACCATCCAGCGAGTGCGGAAAGAGGAGCGAGAGCAGATAAAGACCCTCAACAACAAGTTTGCCTCCTTCATCGACAAGGTGAGCCAGGAGCTGCTTCTGCTCCATTGGGTTGGATTGACAGGACCTCTTGGAGCGACCCCCGGCCCAGAGAGGAAGCAGCAATGCAACAACCTCCTTGCTAAGCATGTCTGATTAATAGGCGCCTTCCAGTGGGTTGAGGTATGTGCAAGTGGGACCAGCTTGCTCCAAGAGACCTTGTGAAAATTTCTCTGTATTCTTCTTGGGAGCCATGTGGGCTGGTTCAGTCAACACCAGGAAAGTTAAGTTGTTCTTTGCAGGAGGAGTTCTCACTAAGCCAACTAACCTAACCCAGAGCAGGCTTTGTAGAGACTGTCAACCCAAGAATAGAGGCTCCCCATAGAGGCCTCCAAGCCCCACTATACTAGTTCTATGGAAGCCCCTGAGAACTGTGGGATAGCTTCAAGGGCTTTCTCATCTTGACTTGGAGTTGTCAATTAAATAGTTGACATATGAGTGTCTTGTGAGAAGTATACTTTTCTTCTTTCCCTCATTAATTGGAGTATCTGGCTCCAACTAATTTCTCAAGACTCCTCAGTTTCTCAGAGATTTCATTCTCTTCTCTTCCACTCCAGGTGCGCTTCCTGGAGCAGCAGAACAAGGTCCTGGAGACCAAGTGGAGCCTCCTGCAAGAGCAGGGCACCAAGACGGTGAGGCAGAACCTGGATCCCTTCTTTGATGCCTACCTCAATGACCTCCGCCGGCAGCTGGACAGCGTCACCAGTGAGAGGGGCAGGCTGGACGCTGAACTGAGGAACATGCAGGATGTCGTAGAAGATTTCAAAGTCAGGTAGGTAGGAGATGGGCTTCTGGTCACACACAGTCATCTCTGGGTGCAAAAAAGCAAATGCTAGCATCAGCTGGGAAATTTGGAACTTGCAGTCATTATCCCATAACATGAAAACAGCATGGTGGGAGGTGGCAGAGGTACCCCCATCCCATGCATCACTATTTATAAGAAGCCTATTCTTCCTTGTCTACATAACCACAAAGAGGTATCTATATCACCTAACAGAATATTGTTACTCTGGAAAGCATAATATTATTTCAAGGTGAGCATGTGATTTAATTCCACTGGGCACAGGCTCTATTATTAAGATGGCTTGCATTTCCCAGGATGCACACTAGAGTAAAATGAGGCAATCTGGTCCTACTCGGGAAGCTAAATTTGACTGACGATCACTCAGGCCACAGTTGGGGAGGTATCCAGGGGGAAGGGGTAGTCCTCACTGATCCTTTAGCTGCCGAACCCTTGGTTTCTGAGTTAGAGCTACACTTACTTGCTAAAAGCACACTGCTCAAACAGTTGCCCTGAGGCTCAGTGAAAATATACCAAAATCTACCAGGAATACCGTCCTGAACAAAGTTTACAGTAGGCACTTGGAGCAGCAAAAGAAAAAAATTCTTAATATATTTGTATTGATTTCAGAGAGGACAGGAGAGGGAGAGAGAGATAGAAACATCAATGGTGAGAGAGAATTACTGATTGGCTGCCTCTTGCACACCTCACACTGGGGATCAAGCCCACAACACAGGCATGTGCCCTGATCGGGAATCAAACTGTAACCTCTTGGTTCATAGGTTGATGCTCAACCACTGAGCCATGCCAGCCTGTCAGAGGCAACAAAATTTTTTAAAATTTGAATTATACATCTCTAAGAAAATAGAGTTGCATAAATACATATTTCTATTTCCATAAGTTCCATGCTCACCTTCTAGTCTTAGAAAGAAAGAAGAATGGGGGGGACGGGTAACCTTCTAGCAGAAGAAATTATTCTCCTTTTATAGAAGAAATAGAAGTTAAGTGAATCACCCAAAGTTACACACAGGCGAGCAGAAGAGCTGGAGGGGATTTGAGGTCTCTTAACTCTTGCTGCACCAGCACCTTCCTCCTCAGCCGGGGAAGAACTCCATCAAAACCTGGCTCAATAGCGCCCACCCCCCACCCAATCTGCTCACAGGTATGAGGACGAAATTAACAAGCGCACTGCTGCTGAGAATGAGTTTGTGGCCCTGAAGAAGGTGAGTGGAAATGTCTCTCAAAGGAGAAGATTCAAAATTGAATCTTGGAGCGTGGGGCGACCCAACCCTTGGGCCACTCAAGAAATGTCGCATGACCTGGAGGACATTTGGAGAGTTCAAATCTGCCAAAAGGCTCCCTCTGTATTTATGGCCCCACTGCCCCTGCTTAGGGTTTTGTTAGCCCGGGGAACTCGAACCTCTAGTTCTCACTCCCCAACACACACAACCCCAGATGCAGATTTTGCTAAAATTCAACCTAGAAGGGCCAGAGAGGAGTCTGCTTAGCTTCTCTTGGACTTGCTGCTTGTGGCTGGAGCCTCAGAGGAGCACCCTGTGCTGTTGTTCCAGGATGTGGATGCTGCCTACATGAACAAGGTGGAGCTGGAGGCCAAGGTCAGCTGTCTGACCGACGAGATCAACTTCTTACGGATGCTCTATGAGGAAGTAAGAGCCTGCAAGTGTGTTTATCCCCCTTAGGTCTGGCCCCTGGAAAGAAAGGGGTGCCTCAGAGAGCATCATACCCATAGTGGTCCCACCCACTATTGTGCCCCAGGTGCTCTAAGCTAGGGTTTGGAAGGTCGGGGGACCCAGGAGAACTGCTTGAAATTTTGCTACACTAAAGTCTACTCCAGCTGTGAGGTTTATGCCCCCGCCCCATAGCATATTGAGGAAAGAGTGCTGATTCTTGAATCCCAGGTTACTGGATAGTATTCCCAAGGGATCAAGACTCACCTTTCCATTCCCCCTCCCAGAAAAGTTCAGAAAGTCAAGATGTGCCTTAGCTCACTGGTCAACTTCTTGACCTCTGAGGACGCTTCATTCTGGGCACTATACTTTGAAACCAGAAACCTGAGCCTATGGGAGGAAGAGAGAAGCAGGGAGGGATAAAAACATATTGTGCAGGGGGCAGAGGGCCCTAAAAATCATCTGATCCTAAAGAAACCCTCTATTGTCAAGGAACCCCATACATGCTGGGAGTGCCCAGGGAAAAGCAGAAGACTCCCTGCCAGGAATGCCAAAGGAGGGCTTCCTGACCTTGAGGGGTGGTCAACCGCATGATTTCAAGATCCCTTCTGTTTGTGCCTTGATGACACTGAGTTTACTGACCCTGCAGGAGCTGTCCCAGATGCAGACCCAGGTCAGCGACACCTCCGTGGTACTGTCTATGGACAACAACCGCAACCTAGACCTGGACAGCATCATCGCTGAGGTCAAGGCCCAGTACGAAGACATTGCCAACCGCAGCAGGGCTGAGGCTGAGTCTTGGTACCAGACCAAAGTGAGTGTGGGCACCTCTGTGATAGGGTTCAGGACTAGTGTTTTCTGAAGCCCCAAATCATCATTTAACTATTAGCCACAAGCTTCCAGAAACATGTATTTCCATATCTTTCAACTTGGCAGAAGCATCTCTGATTCTATGAAAACTAGGCTTGAAATGTATATGGAAACCCACTCACGCACACTATTATGTAGCCAGGCAGTGCTAGGTGCTCAGGAAAGACACCACCACCACATCCTTTATGACCTGGTTAGGGGTTGGGTGAGACTCTAAAACATCCAAGAAAGTCATAAAGCTGTTTCTAAATGGCTTATTTATTCGGTACCTATTTATAGAGCTCTTACAATATGCCAAGCAGATTACAGAGTTGTAAATTAATAAACTGCAAACAGAACCCAAGATCTGGGAGACCATGAACTGAATAGACAATCTTGGAGGGGAAAAGACAACATCAACAAAAAGCTTCCAAGAAGAGGTGCATTTTCAGTCCACTTTGGAAGCAGCAAGGTACAAAAGAGTGCTGAGTAAGGTGTTCAGGACCGAGCAAGCAATTCTGTGGGGCTGGAAGGCAGAAATTAGCACTTTGCTAAGCAAGAGAATTTGTATCTAGAAGAGAGAGGTTGGGACAACCAGAGAGAGCTACTACTGTCCAGAAGTGCAGATGGCAAGAAGGCCTGGCTTTGGAGGTTGTAGTAAGCAGGATAGTCCAGTGAATGAGATGAGCGCCCTGACAAATTCAGACGTTTTTCAGCTGCTCGCCTAAAGGCTGCCTCCTAACCCTTGTTCTGTGTACTCATGCCTTAGTCCCTACCCCTGCAGGATAGTGAGAAGGAAGAGGGAGTCAGTTGACAGGGGTGCACAGTGCAAAGGCAGCCCTTTGATGGTGAGTGGAGGTGAAATACACTTAATCCCTAAGTGGAGTGGTTGAAATTTATAGCAAATTATTTCTTTTGTTGGCGATGCTGTTGTTCCCTTTAACTGTATGTATCCAAAAACAGGAGCTGATTTTCAAAATCCAACAGATAATCACTCAGGCAGGGGCCCTTCTTTCATTGGAAAAGGTATGGGTTTCTCTCCAATCCTCTCAACACAGGGTGCATTTATTTCTCCTAAATGAGTATGTCCTGGATGTGCACCTAGATGAGATGGGGAGCTACCTGAGATGGAGATTCTTTTACAGTCTTCAGAACTGAGCCCTCTACAGCCTCGGCTCCACCCAACACCATTTCCTTGCAATGTCATCCCGTTTCCGTAGCAGTGGTGTCTGGAGGGCTACCAAAATTCATGATTGCAATCAGCCTGGATGTATGTTCTGTGACCAGGAGCTTCCCAAGGACAGTGACAAGTCCCTTTCATTCCCAGAGCTCACCTCCTTCCTCCGGCCCCATGGTCCTCACCTAGGCTGTTTCTGGTCTGGAGCGGTCTCTCTCCAGCCAGTCGCTTAGCTCTCTCCCTCCCATCTTTCCGAGAATAGCTCAAGCATCTCTATCCCTGGAAAGACTGCCCTGATAGCTTCCTCCACTTCCATATCTGGGTCAGATTCCTTTATTACACTCTGGTAGGGCTTTGTTAAGTTCCTAAGGGGCACTTTCCTCAGTTTGGAACTAGATGTCCAGTAATATGCTGCTTTGATTAATTTCTATCTCCCCCAGTAAGCTGTACGCAGGGGTCTGTGTTCTTCACTATATTCCCAAAGCCTAGTGCGTGCCCATAAAGTAGATGTGCTCAAGAAAAACCACCTGCGTAAATGAATGAAGGAATGTGTGAATTATCAGTGAATGGATGGGCCTGCTGGGGCACTGATGGCCAGGCTGTGCATATAGGAAGTCCTAGCCCTGGCATTTGACCAGATGACTGACTCTGCTCTGGTTGCTTCAGTATGAGGAACTGCAGGTCACGGCGGGCAGACACGGCGATGATCTTCGAAATACCAAACAAGAGATCTCTGAGATGAACCGGATGATCCAGAGGCTGAGAACCGAGATTGACAACGTGAAGAAGCAGGTAACGTTTAGGCAAGGCCAAGAATTCCTTGCACACTCATTCCTCCCGGGTCATTCTGCCATGTGCATAGGACTCCAACCAAGAAGCACCACATGTCCAGAGGCTACCAGGAAGGCTCTCAGCTTCTTCCTTTTCTTACAGTGCTCCAACCTGCAAACAGCCATCGCTGACGCAGAACAGCGTGGAGAACTGGCTCTCAAGGATGCACGAGCCAAGCTGGTCGACCTGGAGGAAGCCCTGCAGAAGGCCAAGCAGGACATGGCCCGGCTGCTGCGCGAGTACCAGGAGCTGATGAATGTCAAGCTGGCCCTGGACGTGGAAATCGCCACCTACCGCAAGCTACTGGAGGGCGAGGAGTGCAGGTAAGGGCAGAGGCAGTAACTCCATCCTAGCTGCCTGGCTAGTCCTAGGGGCTCAGGTTGCTGCAACCCTCTCCTCACCTGCAAAGGAGAGCAAAATGCAGGTGGAAATGAATTATGACAACGAATAGAGGTGCAATTTTTTTCATGTTAGTGAATCATTATCAAATTCCCATGTTTAAGGTACAACTACCTACAGCACCCCATAGAAATCTAGGACCTTATCAGGTCTAAGTCATCAAATTCTATCAAAGGAGAAATCTGGTTACATGACAGGGCTGGATGTGTGGTATGAAAGGCTCTAGACCAAGAATAAATTGTCCTAGGAGTTAGGCTTACATGCCTGCCACTAACAGGCTATGCAACCTTAGCAAAGTCAGTTTCTCCTCTCTGGCTCTCAGTTTCTTCAGAGATAGACTAGAAAGCAGATCACATGATCTGGCTCAGTGGAAGCTTTGTGCTCTAACAATTACCAGCTGTGTGACCCAGAGCAAATTACTTAACTTCTCCATTCCTCAGTGTCCTTGCCTGTACAATGGGGATAACCATAGTTTCTAGCTCGTATGTTTTTAAGAGTGTTCATATAGGGGCTATACATGAAACTCTTAAAATAATGCAGAATGTACAAAAAGTGTACATTAAATGATAGTTATCATTCAATTTAGTGGCCAAAGATATGGGCTTGGGTGTCAAATGAATCTGGCTTCAAATTGTGATGCTGGACAAGTTAATTAACCTCTCTGAGCTTGAATTTCTCCATCTGTAAAACTGAAATAATAACACCTACTTAATGGAGTTGTTGAAAGAATTAAGTGACAGAATGTGGTAACAGGTACCCAATAATTGTTAGCACTTTTAATGTCCTAAGTGTGTATTTATAAAATGAATGCCAGTTCTGTCCTCAAGATGGTAAAACAAAATTACTCTATTTGCTACCACGATAATAGACTGATTATTGTAAGTGTTATGTTTATGACTCAGACTCCTCTCCACACCTATAATAACCTCAGCACTGCCCAGTGCACGACAATGGTCCATTGTTCAGAGAGAATTCTTCTTGTTCTATGACAAGTTCTGCCTTTTCAATGGACACCAGTGTGTGATGGCTTTAATTTTCATAAGGTGTCTACCTAGTCTAAACCAAAAATGGGCTTCTGGGATTACAGGTTTCACTCCTATGAACCTCAAACTCCACATTATTTCATTCATAAAATTATTTTTTAAATATTACTAGTATTTAAATAATTTCAACCTCCACTATTTCTGCAATAAAAATGAAGGGTTTTTAATGCGGTTAAAACAATTACAAAAATGTCATCTTAAATGCCCAGAAACTTCTGGACGCAATAGTAACCTCTTTCTCCCCCCTCCTTCCAATCAGGCTGAGTGGAGAGGGTGTTTCTCCGGTTAACATCTGTGAGTATGACATCCTTTGCGTCATTGGGGTGTTTGTGATTGGGGGATGGCGAGGTGGTGGGCGCGCATGAGGCGCTGGAGAGGATCCCACTAAAAGGGCTCATTTTGAGAAGGCTTGACGTTCTGAATTTGTTAAAAAGAGAGCCATCTTAGGAGGTCTTACATGTCACAATACTGACCTCTTTGTACGTGTATGAGTGCCACCAAGGGGCACTGGGAGGTTTGCTGGACTGCATAGAAGACCATAGGCCACGCCTCCCCTCTCCCAGGACTTCCCAGTGTTCTCCGTGGGGCTGCAAGTCTGGCTCAGAGATGAGTGTCCGATGCAGACAGACTTTATGAAAACTCTTGGTCTGCCCTCAGCCTTTGGATGGAGCCTTCATGCTGAGCACAAGGGCATTATTATTTAGACAGCCTCTTCCCGGAACAATTTGGGAAGAAGCCCTACTGCTTGTCGTAACTTGGTAGATTATAACTACAGAGAGTAACCAAGGGATTTCAGGGCAGTGAGAGCACCATACACATAGCAGGGGGCGTGCAGCAGCCGAGGAATGAGAAGCTTTCGAAAGCTGGCCCAACCCCCAGCAGAAGGTGTCACTCAGCTCAGTGCTGGCACCTTGAGGCCAACAGAAATGACTTCTACAACACACACTCTAGAAGTGAGTTTTGTTTCTCTATGTGAGATTCACAAAAGCAATTAATTATATTAGCTGATGGTTCTGGAAGGCAGAGCCTCTCGACCACCTAGGTATCCATCCTTGATGTCTTTGTCTAGTGTCTCCAGAGATCCTCAAAGCTAATTTGGAGAATGAACAGTGCAATCTCTAAAGTATCCATTCTCTTGAAAGCACCTGGAAGTCTGTGTTGGTTTCCAAGGACTGCCACAAGTACACAAACTGGGTAGCTTAAAACAACAGACGTTTATTGTCTCACAGTCTGCAGGCTAAAAATCCCAAACCGAGGTGCCATGGGACCGTGACCCCTCTGAAACCTATAGGGGAGAATGCCCCCATGCCTCTTCTACCTTCTGGTGGTTGCTGCCAATCCTTGGTTACCACTCCAATCTCTGTCTTTGTGGTCAAATGGCCATGTCCTTGTGTGTCTGTCTTCACATTAGGACACCTTCCCTCTTTTTATAAGGACACTGGTCATACTGAGTTAGAGCCTGCCCTAATGATTTTCCTCTTAACTTGATTATATCTGCAAATATTCCAAATAAGGTCCCATTCTCAGGTACTGGGGGTGCTGACTTCAACATATTTTTTGAAGGACACAATTCATCCCATAACAGAATCTATTTTTTATTTTAACTTTTCTTCTCAAGAACCTAAAGTAGGAGACTAGATGTTTAAGGTGGTGGTGGTTATAAAGGTTAGGAAAAGAACAGGTTGAGACAAGAATAGTTGGCTGGCCAATGGGTTGGCTTTCACTTGGTCTATCAAGAATATTCCAGCCCACCCCCCCCCCCCGGGATTCTGGCCACAGAGTCTGGGGGACATCGAGGAAAGCACATACAAGCCTCCCTATGAGCTTCCAGAAGGAAGGGAGACGCCAGAGCTGGGTCCGCAGAGGGAGATGGGACAGCGCAGGAGGGGGAGTGAGCGGGATCAAAGGGGAAGGCAGCTGGACTGGAACAGCTTCCCAGAGGAGAGAAGTCTCCATTAAGTTCTGGAAGGAAGAGAGAGGCACGGAGTACTGGAGGGGAGGCAGAAAGCCATTCCAGAGTGAGAGGACGCGGAGCTGCTGCACAGAGAGGACCCGGCTGAGGCACAGCACAGTGATCCCACTACACAGGCGGGAAAATTAGGAGGCTAACAGCTGTATGAGGAGACTACCCTGCCCACCCCCCAGGAACTTCAGGGCACAGGCCCTGACACCCCAGTGTCTTCTCTCCTGCCTTTGAATCTGACCACATATCCTCTTTTCCCACAGCTGTGGTCACCTCCACTGTTTCCAGTGGCTACGGCAGTGGCAGCGGCATTGGAGGTGGAGGCCTGGGTCTTGGTGGGGGCAGCGGCTATTCCTTCACCACCAGCGGTGGGCACAACTTGGGCATGGGGCTAGGAGGCTCCAGCTTCAGTGCCAGTAGCAGCCGAGGCCTCGGGGGCAATGGCTCTAGTGTCAAGTTTGTCTCCACCACGTCCTCCAGCCGAAAGAGCTATAAACACTAAGTGCAGCCACCCGCTCCCTCATCCCGGTCCTGAAACCAGGTTTACCCACTGACCTGGCCTGTGTGCACATGCCCCTGGCCACCTGGGTCTTTCTCCTTCTTCTCCCCATCACAAGGCCCACCTGTGCTGCTAGGAAGCCTGGCATCCTGGTAAACCCCAGTCTCCAATCTGAGCCAGCCTCTGCCCTCCTGACAGTCCCCCAGACTGCCCTTGGAGCCCTCTCTGTGCCAGAGCACAGACTTTCAAGATTCCCATTCGGCTTGTCTTACAGAGACTCCCCTTCAGCTCCACCTCCCTCCCTCCCTCCAGATTCAGAAATGTGGAGTCTGTGTCTCCCAGA
>PVJC01012810.1:19789-39160 GCA_004026665.1 Murina feae
CTCCTCCTCCTCCTCCTCCTCCTCCTCCTCTTCCTCCTAGCACAAGGCCTCACACAAGGAATGCCCAGAGCACATCAGACTTCCCTTCCCCAATTCTCCCCAGAGCTCAGAAGGCTGGACTCAGGGGAGATGGGAAAGACAGGAGGGCAGACTCTGCACCCAAGCTTCTAACCACTTCCTCCTACCCCTCTTTGGGATATCTTCTTCGAGAAGCCACAGCCCCTGGGCAGAAGCTCTGCCCAGCTTCCCCGCTATATATGTCATGCAGGGCGATGCCATCCCTCCCAAAGCCAGACTGTTTCTCCAAGACACTGACGTAGGGTGGGGGAGGGGGCAGCTCTGTGCCAGCAAAGGGACCATTGTTCCCTGACAGCTTCAAACTTGCAGACCTGAGCAGAGAAATCACAGGGCAGGAGCGGAGTTAAAAGCCAGCCCCGGGGCAGCACCTTCACTTAGCACAGGAGACATTTAGGTCCATAATTGCAGCAATGAGACATCCGGAAGCACCCACATTCCTGAATTTACAGTCTCCTGGACCCCTCTCATCAGGGAAAATTGGGAAGGATTGAAAAGGAAAGGATGGCAAGAAGGAGAGAAATGGCGCTGAGAACAATTGTTAAACATCCCTGTTGGAGGGGAATGGGTCAAGTTGAGAGCCAGAACAAGAGGAGTAGAGGGGGTAGGAGTTTGAAGTCCTGAGTCTGCTTCTCTGTAACAAGCCACCTCTCTCTGTGGCTATGAGGTGCAGTCAGGTCACTGGGCCCCCACATCGGCTATCTGAGGTCTGCCAAGTCTCTTAACTACTCCATGCCTCTATTGCTTCATGTGCAAAACAAGAACAGTAATAGCCACCATGTGGTGCTGGGTAAAGATCAAATGAGAAGGCAGGTATAAAACAGCTACCCATGGCAGTCACTTGGGAAATGTTAGCAATTTTTATTGCCCTCTACCTCACAACATTATTATGAGAATCAAATGACACAATGCTTGCAACTGACCTGCCACATGGTCTTGCACAGATTGAGTCCTCAATAAATGGGATTTCTTTATAAGTGATAGGAAGTGCTTGGGTTCAAAGTCCAAGACCTGGAGATCAAGAAGAGAGGAGCCGATGAGATGCAGTGGGAGTGTCAGCAGCATGTGGCAGAGAACCTGGGCAAGTGGGGGCCTCAGGACTCAGGCCTGCCCAGGGCTCGAATGCCCAGGCCCAGTCCTGCCCTAGGTAGGGAGTTCCCATGATGATTAGCGGGGCAGGAAGATGGGCCGTGGCCAGACATGCCATTGAGATGAACTCAACACAGTGGTCTTTGATCTTCTCCGGCCAAGCCCAGTTCTTAAGGGGATAAAAGTCAAGGAGACTTTGGGACAGTTAGACTCTGAAGCCTCCTCATCCCTGTGACATTTTTGCTCCTCTGACCCTCCGCCACCAACTCCCACCATGACTCAACGATCCTCTTTCACCATCAAGTCAGGAGGCACTCGGAACTTCAGTACTTCCTCAGCGAACTTCCTTCCGGGCTCCCGGACCAGCTTTAGCTCTGTCTCTATGACCCAGGGCGGGAAGAGATTCGGAGGTGGCTTTGGGGGTGGCTTTGGGAGCAGGAGTCTCCATGGCCTTGGGGGAAGCAAGAGAATCTCCGTCAGTGGGGGCTACCGCTCCAGCCGGGGCAGCTTTGGTGGCACTGGCTATGGGATGGGTCTTGGCGGCATAGGGTACAGAGTAGGAGCCTGCAGTGGGTATGGAAGTGGGATGATGCCTGGATCTGGGGGCATTCAGGAGGTCACTGTCAACCAGAGCCTCCTGACACCACTGCACCTAGAGATCGACCCCTCCCTTCAGCGGGTACGGAAGGAGGAGCGGGAGCAGATCAAGACCCTCAACAACAAGTTTGCCTCTTTCATCGACAAGGTGAGAGTCAAGTGGGATCCCCACTAGCAACGCTGGAGGAATCTCTGCTCTCTGTGCTTTTCTGAGGTCAACTGTGACTTGCTCAAGTTCCTGTGATGCTGAGGTGGGAAGACTGTTGACGGGGTGAAGGAGGGGTGCTCCCACTTTTTCTGCTCCCACTTTGTTGAGATGGGAGCAGAAAAATGTCTACCTCCAGGCTCCTAAGCTTTCTGACCCACTGCAAGGACATTGCTCTTTTGATAGATTGTGATCATGTACTGGGCTTACAATTAGACAATGAAAGAGCATCAGTTTGGAGGGAAGAAGATAAAGGAAAGATTACAAGGTCGGTCCACAGAAGTGGGCTGAGGTCACTTTTTCCTGCAGAGTTTAATAAGGGCAAGCCTTCCTGTGGCAACTCCCCTGGTGATTTGGGTATGTCTGAGAAGCTGGGTGGTTGGCCAGGGGCTGCTCAAAGTGTTTCACTCTTTTCTTTTAGAGAGAGGAAGGCTGTGACTTCAGCCCTGGGTCCCCCCTTGCTATGTGGCCTGGAATCCTAGGGATTTCTCCAGTTTGGGGAAAGATATAATTCTATTTTGGATTCTATTTAGTGTCATCACCCCTAATTCACACCTGAGCTGGTTGTTTTTGCCTGGGAGGAACCAATTCAAGAATCTGGATCATTCAGACTCCACACCTGGGATCTGGAAGAAAGTGCTAAAGAGGCAATCAGCCCAGGCCTCATTTTTGGCTCTACTGCTAGGAGAATCCCTAAGTTCTTGGGCCTCAGTTGGGTTGGATAGATGGACTCTGAGATGACTTTGAAGGTCTAACAGCTATAAATGCCTTATCATATGGACCCAGATCTTTAAATGTGTAAAACCTAACCACTGAGGCAGTGGTTCTTCAATTTTATCACCCAAATCACCCTACTTGGTTGGCCTGGTGTTTGCATCAACAGCTGTGAGATTTCCAGGAGCCCGGCTCTAAGGAAAAGAATGCTATTTTAGGAACCAAAGGGTGGTAACTAGGGAGGGACTTGGAGCCAGGACTGCCCTCATTCCTCTGTAATGGAAGAGAAAGCTGGTGGGGTGGGTGCATTTGTCAAATTGCCATCTCCAAAGTCTTGGAGGCTTTGTTCCTTCATTCTCTGAGGTTGTGTGTCATTCCAGCTGCTCCCAATGAAAGGATTTTGCTTAGGGAGAAAGGTTCTGTATATTTTTCCAGGCTGAGGGGCAGATGAGTGCAATTCAAGGAAACCAAATTTGTAGTGCAAGAGCACAGAGGACCTGAGAGAACAGAGGGAGGAAGGAGCTTACCAAAGCCACACAGCTGGAGAGACACAGCTGGGATTATATTGAAATCCTTTAATACAACTCCAGAGTGACCCATTCCAGCATTCCTGGAGGGTGTGGGCAACAGAGTCCAGAGTCTAGATCTTGAAAAATCATGTTGGAAAGAAAATAGACAGGTTGAATGTTCTGCTAAGAACTTCCGGTCCATTTAATGGGAATCAAAATTTCACCCAGTAACGTGATGGGGAGGGTGTGTTCTTTTCTTCACCTATGACACATCAGCATGGTTTGGTGTGGTCAGACAGTTTCCAGTCCCTCTGGCCCTCCTTGCTTCTCCCATCTCCAAATCAAACCACCGCCTCTCTCCCATCCCACCAACCTTTGCTTCGCTCTCTACCTTCCGGGCTGAGAATGATGAGAAGGAGCCTGCTACATGGACTCTGAGGTCTTATAGCCCTACCCCTTACACTGTTAGAGGGTCCTGGATCCCAGCGCTCTCTGGGAGGTTGCTGTAAGGAAGCCCTCACAGTCTCTCACTTCTGACTGGGACAGGTGCGGTTCCTGGAGCAGCAGAACAAGGTCCTAGAGACCAAATGGAGCCTCCTGCAGGAGCATAAAACCACCAGGGCCAACATTGAGCCCATGTTTGAAGCCTACATCAACAACCTGAGGCGGCAGCTGGACAGCCTGGGCGGGGAGCGGGCAAGGCTGGAGACAGAGCTGAAGAACATGCAGGACGTGGTGGAGGACTTCAAGAACAAGTGAGTGGACACTCAGCCAGCTCCTCCAGAAGTGCCCAGTTCAGTGGGGAAATGGGACACACTTTGGGCACCAAGGTTACTCAGAAAATGAACGGGGACTCTAGGGTTTTGAGGAAGGGCTGGGGTTATGCAAGATGACAACTAACATGGCACAGAGAGCATGATCTACACAACCTGTATATCAGTTGAAGAAAATTCTGCAGTTGAGGAAAATAAGGCTCTGAGAGAGTGACTGACTCATTCAAGTTTATATAAGTGGCAACTTGGGAGTTAAGAATTAAGCTTATATAATTTCATTATTACATTTGTTTCACTCAGTCCTATTGCTAATTTACATAAAGTCCATGCACTTACCCCAACCCTGGCCAAGGGGCAGGGAACAGAGGAGAAAGACCCATACATGCTGCCTTCTCCCTGGGAAAACACACACACACACACACACACACACACACTATTAAAGATATACCGTATTTTGTGCCTATAGATATAAGTAATTTCTTATTTTTATTGTTCTATTTATTTCTAATTGTCTTGGTCCAAACAAAGTAAGTCATTTGATACAGAGTTTTTTTAGTTACTGTGTGTGTAATATAGTAAAAGTTAAGGCTACAGAGTTGCACTAACATGGTAGCCACTAGCCACATGTGCCTATTTAAATTCATTGAAATGGAATGAAATTTAAAATTCAGCTCCTCAATCTCACTAGCCATATTTCTGGTGCTCAGTTCACACGTGGCTAATGAGTGTGGATAGCGAGCACGTCCATGATCACAGAAAGTTCTATCGGACAGTAGTATAGAGTCTAGTCAGTGGCATTAGAATCGTGGCTCAACCACTTACTTGCTAAAAGACCTAAAGAGAACTAACTTCTGTAAGCCCCAGCCACTTGGCCTGTTAAAGGACATATTAATGGTGTGAGCATATCGAATCAAAACTAGCATGTAAACTACTTAGTAGGGTGCCCACTGACTGGCACATAGTAAATTGTTAATAAGCGTTAGTTATTTTATTGTATTGATGTTTAGGTATATGTGTGTAGTGACAAGAAAAGCAAATACAAATGGATAATTTATAATATGTGTGCAAATGTGGAGTAAAGTTTTTCAATTCCAGAGGACTTCCTTGAGGAGGAGATGAAAGCTTAACGTTGAGAAGGAAAGAGGAATTGGGGAGGAATTGGGGGAGTGTTGGAGCATGTGTTCCTAGTTAATAGCTGGTGATGTTCCTGTGGCAAGTGACTAAGAGGCCAGTGCAGGACCACCTAGTGCTCACCCTCTGACAGAGGGCCTGTGAGCTGGGAAGCACAGGAGACAAGGACAGTTAGTTGTATGGAATTAGGTGAAGAACAGATGTTCATATTTAGTGAAGAGTTAATACAAGGAAATAATAAGAGAAAATAAATCAACTGGCAAGAAAAGGTTCTACTGGACTGCAGAAGCAATACAAAAGCAGGGAAGATCTGGTTATATACATCCAGTGGAACCGTGCTTTGTGGTTTTAAAAAAATAATGACATGCCATTTCAGATGGGAAAGGGCATCTACAGAGGTTGAGTGACCTGCCTGGGGTTACTGGGCTGGGAGGTCAGTAGACAAAACCCCAACCACAGCCTTCAGAGCCACTGAGCGGGTGGGACTCCCCACTACTTAGACAGGTTGGATAGAAAATGGGTCACCCCAGAGATCAGTGAGCAAGGAGGATGCTGCCTAGAGGAAGAGAGGAAACTGGAGAGGGGGGTGGGGTCGCTCCTTTTAGCCTGAAGATTCAGCTTCCTAGGCCAGATTCAATGTGGCTGAGAACAAAACAGAGAGGCAGGAGGGCATCATTGGGTGCAGAAGCCACTGAGGCCTAGGACTGCACACCTCCTACTGTTCGCTGTATTCCTCCCCTCATGGCCTCTGTTTGGGTTGGGACAAGACCACGGGGTATAAAAGGAAATATGCATGCCCCTTCAGGGGACCTAAACTCTCTAAGGAGCAAAGCTGTGTGAAAAGCTCAGGAAGAATGAGGGCTGGGTTTTTTGTTGTTATTTGGGGTTTGGGCATTGTGCAGAAGGGGTAGGTGGGTGTTGGTTGATATGGGATTTGGGGGACAAGTGTGTGGCAGGAGAGCTCTGCTATAGCAGCAAATTTTCCAAGTCTGCTCTGCAGACCTGCCATCTCCTGCCCACCTACAGCCCCCCCCCCCGGTTTAACCCCATTCCCAGAGTCCCTGCACCTAACATCAGTCCAACCTTTCCCACAGGTACGAAGATGAAATCAACAAGCGCACAGTGGCGGAGAATGAGTTTGTGGTGCTCAAGAAGGTGAGGGGACAGGGATGCTCCTGTCTGACTCTTAGGCACCCCCTTCCAGGAGTGACAGTTACAACTTAAGCTAGTGGCCTTGCATACAAGGCTTTATTTAATTTGTGCGACCAACCTTGGGAACAGGTTTTACTTTAGAAGTGAGAAAACTCAGGATTGGGGAGGTTAAGCACGTTGCCCCAGGTTATCCAGGATCCAGGGCTTCGAAGTCCAAGTCATAAATCCCAACACCAGCCCCCTCCCCATGTGGAGTCCAGTGAAGAGAGAAGTGAAGCAAATGGGCCTTATGCTGAGCTGAGTCTCCAGGACTTCAAGGCGGTCTCAGGGGATGGGCACAAGACAGGGATCAGTTTCATAGAGTTGTGGACCTTCCTGCTTAGTGGGACTGGGGAGGGTAACAGAGGGAGGGAAGAACCAGCCCGGAGCTGAGCTGAAGGAGGGAGAATGGAGCAGTGGTGTATGGAGGAGAGGAAAGGGCAGAGAGTATGAGGGGGAGGGGAAGTCACCAAGATCCTCATGGAAAGGCTGGGAGAACTCATGAGCCCAGAATGGGGTTGTCCTCACCACATGGAGGTGACACAGCTAACGACCTGATGGGCATTCCCTGAGAACCCTGACCCTCAGGGAATGGACCCCCCTCCCATGCCAGTCCCACTCCATAGCATGGAATAAAGCATTGCTTTCATCCCTGGGAACTGAAGTTAACCCCGACTGGGTAAGACTCAGAGTGATGGCCTGTTCTGTGCCCAGGACGTGGATGCCGCCTACATGAACAAGGTAGAGCTGGAGGCCAAGGTGGATGCCTTAATGGACGAGATCAACTTCCTGAAAGCTTTCTACGAAGCGGTAAGCAGGGCCCACTGTGCCCCCTCAGAGGGGCTGGAGGCTGGGGGCCTCAGCGGGGCACAGAGACTGCAAGCTGCTGCTCTGATCTCCTCTCTGCTCCCCACCCATCCCTGGGTTGGAATTCATGGAGCAGATGCTACTTGCCCTACCTAGAAAGAAAATGAGTTTCCATCTGGTAAGTTGTGAGTCAGGTGAGCTGAGAAATTTAACCTTGACCACCTGTGCCAAGCATGTTCTGTCAGTCAGATAAAAGAACTTCCCATCACTGAATTATGCATGGTTTCCATAGAACTATCTGAGCAATCGGCTCACCCATTTCAGCTTAAATTTACCTGTTATTCTTGGCTGCAGGATGATGCAATTATGCAAATCAAGTGACAGTTGGTGAGCCTTTAGATGCTTCTGGAAGCACACAACACATTGCCTGGTTCTTCTGAACACACATTTTGTTAAGAGTCAGACATTGTTCTTGGGGGCTGCAGGCAAAGTGCTGAGCAATCAATCCACTGAGTTCTTGGAGCTTCATTACAGTGGGGGAGACAGGCAGCACAGACACAATACCATTTCAGGCACAGTAGGGACGATAAAAACATGACAATAAGGAGCAGTGGCAAGGCAGATGGTGGGTGATATCTAAAGAGAAACTTGGAGAAACTGAGGACCTAGAAATACAAAGAAGAGGCCAAGTTGGGTGGAGTAGAGGGAGTGACGGGGAGAGTGTAGAGATGGGATCAGAGATGTCAGGGAGAGAGTATAGCGGATATAGAGTGTCTCCAGGTAAGTCTGGTAAGGACAAGTGATATGCCCAGGGGGTTACATATGCTTGTGCCCAGCAGAAGCTGGTCATGCTGTTCTAGGGGCAGGAACATCAGCTCTGTGTCTTTGGATGGGTTCAATGTCCATCCAACAAACCACATGGGGCAAAAGGCACCATTTTCTCTGCTTAGTCATGTTAATGCTAATGACCAGGGTACTGTTGGCTTCTGATTCTGAACCAGTCCACAGCCCAGCAAGCCCACCGGTAAAGACCCCTCAAGCTACAGCAGCTACCAGGAGAAAAACATTTGGGAAAAACAAATTGCAGGACACAGCAACAAAGCGATAATTTCTTGAAGCAGGAAATGTATGTACCAATTGATGATAAAGAAAGGAAGGGATTTTTTTTAAGATTTGTGTTTTGGACCAGTTATTTTCAAATTTTACACTGCCTTCTAGAAGTCTTAATAAAACATTAGTTCTGATTCAGTGAATCTAGGATGGGGCCCAGATTTTCCAGGTGATGGTGATGCTGCTGGTCTGAGGATCATATTTTCTAAACCAACGCTCTAGAGGAATCTGAGGAGTGATCATTAACAAATTAATTGTGTGTCTATTGTTTCAAAAAACATCTTACATCGACATGAACTACTTAACACTTCTCCCTGGGACAGAGATGCTATCGAACCTGCTTTGAAGATCCGAGACCTGAATTTTTCAGTCTGGTGCTCTTTCTGCTGTTTCCATTTCCCGTCCCTGAGGAGCTGGGAGAAGCAAAGTTGGGAAACAAAATTGAGATGTAGCAAAGCTTTCTGGCTCCTTCTGACTAGGTTTTATTTCACAAGATGATTTCTTTATTTAGTGTGAAAGGCTGTCTTCCTCAGAACATGAGACATCATGGGACTGGCAGGTTACAACAAGGTGCATTCCCTTGGCAACAGGAGTGACGGAGTAGCTCAAGTTATCTCTGATGAGTGGATGACAAAGCATGGGAGTAAACCCAGTGACCTCCCAAATATCCTTCCCAGCCCTTTTAGACCTTAGCAGGGTGCTACACCCTAACAGTGCATGTGTTGCCCTTGATGCCAAGATCTGTTCCAGGGGCCTGATCACAGTGCCCCAACACACTTGCATACAACATACACACACATACACACACACACACATGCTTTCACATGTACATGCACACATTCACCTGCACCCTGCTTCAGTTCTCCCACTTGGACCCCATCACAGGAGCTGGCTCAGCTTCAGGACCAGATCTCTGAGACCTCCGTGATCCTGTCCATGGACAACAACCGCAACCTGGACCTGGACAGCATCATCGCTGAGGTCAAGGCCCAATATGAGGACATCGCCAACCGCAGCCGGGCTGAGGCTGAGTCCTGGTATCAGACCAAGGTGAGGTGTCAACATCAAGTTCATGAAATAATTGTGAAGAACTGGGATTCCAAGGACAATTTAGATAAGAGCCTTGTCCTCTCACATGTCCCGATCTGATGGGGTTGAAGAGATCTGAGCTCAGCTTGGGGCTTACCCTCTGTACTGAGCACTTCTTGAGCTACACTGGGGGAATAGCCATATGAAGTCAGGAGGTAGTTAGTCCTTGTGCCCCAAGAAGTATAAACACACCTCCAACACCCTGTAGAAGAGAGGCAAGGGACAGCTGGACAGTACCAGCCACCAGTGTCAGGAGGAATGAGAGCGGGAGAGTGGGAACAAAAGGTGGGCTGAGCCTCCTGGATCCAGAGGAGAAAGGTAGAACTGTCTGGAGTGAGGGGCGTGTGGGGAGGTGGGGACAAAGGCTGGATTTGGGTCACACAATGAGATTTTCCAGGTTAGAGCAAACAGTGAGCTGGGGAATCAGTGGGGATATGAGATGTGCTGCAATGAAACAAACACAAAGGAACTTTAAAAGCAGAGAGTTACAGGTTGAGAATGAGATACCTGGTGTCAAGGGAGAGGGACGAAAGATGGGATCCAAGAAGAAAAGTCCAACTGTGGGGCGGAGCTGTAGACATAGAGTGAGAGCACAGCCCAAGGAAGATGGGGATGGCTTTGATAGAGAATAGGGTGGGGAGAGAGGGGCCTCCAAGTGGTATATGAAGAGCCTTCTGGGCCCTAGGAAACCACCGCCTCCTTGTCTCTGGCCTGAATCTGCCTGCCTTCTGCCTCTCCTTCTCCCCAGTATGAGGAGCTGCAGCGGTCTGCTGGCCGGCACGGGGATGACCTCCGCACCACCAAGATGGAGATCTCTGAGCTGAACCGGCTGATGCACAGGCTGCGCTCTGAGATTGATAACCTGAAGAAGCAGGTAGGACTAACCTCCCAGAGGCCATTCTATCCCTGCACCCAGGCAGACCTGGGCCTGGTCCTAACTCAGCCCATGCAGAGTGAAGCCCCACCAGATGAATGACCACCTAGGAAGATGGTCTCCTGCCTCTCTAGGGTTGTTATAACCTTCTTCCTGAATTCTGTCCAACATCAATTCCTCCAGGAAGGGCTCTGTCCTCTGGAGGCATCCAAGACAAAACTTTGACCAGCTTTACTTACCTACTATCCAGAGACATTCAGTGTGGAAAAGGATCCCCCCCGCCCATTATTGTCTCTATTCTGGCTAAGTCCTGAATCATCCAATGGGGACAGAGATTAAACTTATTTTTAAATATGATGAAGCCCCAGCCTCCTTTGCATAAAATCCATTTCAAAAAAAAAAAATCCTCCATCTTTTTTACCTGAAACCCACATCTTTCTGCATTCTCTGTGGATTTCACCAACTCCTGTGTCCTCCTGGTAGTGTGCTGCACTCCAGGCCGCCATCGCTGATGCTGAGCAGCGTGGGGAGCTGGCCCTCAAGGATGCCAAGCACAAGCTAGCCGAGCTGGAGGAGGCCCTGCAGAAAGCCAAGCAGGACATGGCCAGGCAGCTGCGCGAGTACCAGGAGCTGATGAATGTCAAGCTGGCCCTGGACATCGAGATCGCCACCTACAGGAAGCTCCTGGAGGGCGAGGAGTGCAGGTGGGCTACCTTTTCCTCCCACCATAGCTCAGATAGATTCCACCAGAGCACTAGAGCAATGCCACAGAGGCCACCAGCCCCACAGTGTCAAGCCCCAGAGAGAAATTCCAAGGGTAGAAGCAGGGTTAAAACACAGATGCTCCCTGAGGAAGCACCTGCGGTGGAAGCCTCCTGAGGTCACAGCCCCTCCCACAGCTCCTATTGGACCCAGGGCAGGAGACCAAGGGGCAAGATGTCAAGGAAAAGTAGCCCATGACTACCTGAAAGGCCATAAGCAATGCTATTTCTGCCCAGACCCTAAGACAAATGAGGCCACACCTGAGACAAGCCTCAGGGGCTCTGTGTTGCCCAAAGATGCCTACAATCTAACTGCCCCCTCTCTACCCAGTGAGCACGGGTCCCTCGCCCCACTCCTCTATATATTTTGACTGGGTTTATCTCCTCGATGCCCCCTAACAGGTTCGCATTAACTTCCTTAGGCTAATGAGATGAATGGAAAGCTTGTAAGCACAGTGCCTGGCACCCAGTACGTGCTCTGTGCTGATGGCTCTAAACACAAAGAACCCAGGGCTCTTTAAAGTCTCAACAAATGTCTCTCTTTCTCTCCCACCTGCAACAGACTCACTGGAGAAGGTGTCGGACCCGTGAACATCTGTGAGTAAATGCCTTGGGGTGATAGGAAAGTGGGAGACAAAGTGGAAGCTAAAAGCATCACTAACAAGAACTTGATGACTAGAAAATGAACAGGCTGGGTTAGGGACGTCATTAAGACCCTCTTAGGGGCTCTGTGGAGACCCCTCTTTTCTTCAACCCTTCCTCCCAGTGGGACAAGAGAGACTTGTGATGACTTCTCATCCCTAGGACCCATCCCATTGGGGTCATATGTCCACAAGAATGACTCCACCCAGGCCCCAGGGGATCCCAGGTACAGGACAGGTCTACTAGCAGAGCAATGGGTCCCTGGTTTTTCAGCTAGTCGGGCAGGGATTCAAACTCACAAAACTGACAAGACGTTCTCAGATAGGCTAAATGTAAAAAATCAAAGCAAATTAATGGAACAAGCAGAGCAGCGACTGGCCTGGCTTGGCCTCAGGCAATGGCAGGGAGATGGAGAGGAATCATCTCCAATAGTGCCCCAGCCTGTAGCATTCATGGAGTCCTGGGTCCTGGGCATGGGAAGTGGAATTCCTTGGGCCCCATGTCGGTCAGACCAAATTAGAGAGGCTGGAGAACCAGGATTGGGGATTGCTTAATAGAAGAAACTAGAATAATTCCCCTGGAGAAACATACACTGAGGGGGAAGTCACATGTTTGACAGGCTGTGGGAGCTACATCTAGAGATAGTGAGTGAGCTCCCTGTTACTGAAAGTATCTGAGCAGAAACTAGGCTCAGGATGCGATAGAAGGGACTCGACTCCTAGGGAGGGTCATCTGGATGGCCTCTGGCCTCTTCTAGCTTGAGAGTCTATGACCCCCTCACAGTGTGGGGCCTTCACTCAGTGAGAGCCTCTGGTGTAGATGAGGAGTGAACATAGCCTGGGGGCCTAAGGCCTTGGTCTCTGGTAGGGGTGACCTTGGGCTTGCCACTCGATCTCTTTGTAGCCCTAGTTTCTCCTTTGTAAAATGGGGGTGCTCGTATTGAGACAGTGTGGTCACAGCTGTGAAGGCCTTTCAAAGGTGCAATGTCCTGTGCGATGGGGACAGGAGCACATGCCCACCCTCTCACCCTGCTCCTGAGCAACTGAGGAGATTCCTGTGCTCTGAGGAAGTTCCATGGACACCAGACCCGGGGAGGGTGGGTCTTGGGAAACAGGAGGAGACTGCCAGTGTGCCCCATACCTTCTCTCTACAGCCGTGGTCTCCTCCTCTGGAGGCACAGGCTACAGTGGGGGCAGCGGCCTCTGTGTGGGCGGGAGCGGCTACAGCAGTGGCCTCTCCTATGGCGGTGGCAGCGGAGGCTTCAGTTCCACCAGTGGCCGCAACATGGGTGGCAGCACCTCCAGCATGCGCATCATCTCCAAGACGTCATCCACCAAGAAGAGTTATAGGAGCTAAAGAGCCCCACCTGCCTCTGCTGCCTCCCCCCTCCTTACCAGACCCCCAGTTCCCAGCCCCAAGGCCTGCCTCTTTGCTGACACCCCTCGCACAAAGTCAATCCTGGCAGCAGGATGCACAGGGAGTGGGAAAGTGGCCTGTGCATTCTAAGGTCCATCCCTCTGCTTCCAGACAGGTTCCCACAGAGGAACCCCATTCACTCCCCATCCCAGGGCCCTCCAGGGGCTAGGGGCGTCCATTCTAGCTAATGCTGATTCAACTGCTCTGAGCCAGGACCTGGGGTGGGTGGGGCTTTGCCCTTTAGTAGCTTCCAGAGTGGGGGTACAATTGGGTCTCCCTCCTCCTGTCTGACCCAGATCCACTGTAACCACAGTCCTTCATGGAAAGCTTAGAATTGACCTTGGTGCTTCAAGAAAGTTGAGTGCAGTCTAGGCCAGAGTTCCCACATGAGCTTTCTCACATAGACAGACTTCTCCTGCAGGCCACTGAGAACAGGAAGTAATGCCAGCCCTGCCCACCTATGGCCTCCCCACCTCCTTCCTTCTTGTCCTCACCCAGGACACCAGCCACTTCTAACAATCACTACCAGCAGAATATTTGAGAGGGAAATCAACACCCATTAAAACATTGCCAACTCTTGATTATTCATAGGAGAATGCAATACTTGTGTCAAGAATATGAAAATTCTCCATGGCCAGGGCTGCATTTGATAATATTTTATAGCTACATTCTTCCCAAATCTGCTTCATTTAAGCCAATATTTGAATTATGGGCCCAAACAGGAATGTCCTGATGCTGAGGGGGAAGAGGCAGGCTTGCGTGAAGGTGTGAGAGGCAGCTTAGCACCAGATGCCTCCAACAGACACACGGGGGAAAGAACCCAATCAGCCTGTCCTAGAACTGCCGGGGGAGAGCCCTCCTGCAATGGCCAGCAGGCGAAGGACTTCTCCTCTGCGCTGCCACATCACCTCTTTTCTGGAAAGTTTTCTTCCCTTTGTTACCCTGCTCTTTCCACCTTCTCTTTCCCTCTCAGTCCTTTTCTAGTCATCCTCTGTCACCCACTGTGTCTCCTCTCTCTCCCCGTCCTCTCATCTCTCCTTATTTCTCTTTTCTTCCTTTCACTTCCCCACTTTTCTGTTTGGCAATACAGTTCCTGCTCTTTCTCTCTCCTGGCCGTTCTTCTATATTCCTGTCTGAAATGTCTAGTTGTGGTACTGCCCATCCCCAGCTTTAGCCACTGAAATTCTTGAAAGCAGTCAGTCCACCCAACTCCCTGCCCCACAGGGAAGGCCCAAGAAGAGCAGACTCAGAAGTGAACCAGCTCTTCCTTAGGTGTTCCCGGGGGACACATTGCTCAGCCCCTTAAAGGAAGCAGAAATAGGGTGTCAGTGGAATAGGGGAGCCAGGGAGGCACAGAACTATTTTCGAGGTGGCCTTCGCAAGGTGGTTTCCTATTTAGTTGGAAGACTTGTTAACTCTCAAAACACCTGCCATGTGTTCAAGGCCAAAATGCACTCACAAGACGAGGAGAGATGGGCTTCGAGCTGCTGGCATGAAGACAGGAGCGTCCACTGCTTCCGAGAACAGTGACTCTCGCTCTGATTCTTTCAAACCCTTCTCTGCTGCCGGCTCCCTTGCCTGCCTATTCCCTGAAATAGCTTCAATAAAATGTCACCAAGCTCTCTGGGTGTTGACCAAGTCTCTTTTATCTCACATTCAAAGGGCATCTTTGGACCAGGTTCTCCAGAATCAGGTGCCTTCCAATGAACACCCTGCTCTCTGTCTCAGAGCTCTGGCCTCGTTCCAACATGATCATTGAGACCATGTTCTGGCCTGGATGTGTCTGGGGGATGCTGTCCAGTGTCCACACTGCCCCAGTGAACCCAGCCTCGCAGGTCTGCCCATTATCTCATTCATTCCTTCTGACAGGAGTTTGGAGGGAGTCTATTCCCTCGTCTGGCTTCTCGGCATCACCATCCCCACTAACACCATCTCCAGGGCCCAGTTCTGTGACACTTCCTCCAGGGCACAGTGAAATCCCCTTCCACTGCACCATGCACAGGACCAACACCATCATCACCCATCGTCTCATGACAAACATCACGTGCCCCAGCCCCCATCTTCTCTCCTCAGCTGGGACCAAAGTCAAGACTACACGAAAGGGGACACTGTGAAATGTCACAGTTAGACTGAGAATTTCTGATAGAGTTCCGGTCTCCTGATCTGCAGGCGTGGAAGCCAAGGAACAGAGAAAATATAATGCACAGTGGCAGCAGACCTCCGATTCCTGACCC
This sequence comes from Murina feae, assembly GCA_004026665.1. Classification (NCBI taxonomy): domain Eukaryota; kingdom Metazoa; phylum Chordata; class Mammalia; order Chiroptera; family Vespertilionidae; genus Murina; species Murina feae. The sequence continues at coordinate 35,007 of PVJC01012810.1, forward strand.
AGCATCTCCCCACGGGAGCAGCAGAGCACAGTGATGTCAGAAAGAATGGGATTGCATCCAGCCTCGGTGGAGTTTAACCACTCTGCTCCTCACTTTCCTTATTTGTAAAATAGAAAACCCATCATGGTGACATTACTAGTATATGAATTAAATGAGATAATAAATGTAGAACTCAGGGTGGTCCCACACAGAGTAAGCACCCAATAAATGTTCTTACTATTATTATTATTATTGAGTTGATTCTGACCTAGAAAAAGTCACATGTAGAAGGGAAAGACCCATTGGTCACAGCAGCAGTTTCACTGATGGGACCAATGGAAAGAGGGAGGGAACAGAATGAGGGTAGTAGTTGGAGCATCTTCAAAGAGCTGTGACCTGGATGCTGGGAAGAAGCCCTCTATCCCAAACATACCTAAACAATTCCTGCAGGCAGCGAGTGTTCCCAGAGATGTCCTCGGCCAGAGCAGGCTCTGTCTGCCTCAGGGAGCCTCAGGATAGGTGGGTAAGAAGGGGAAGAAACATCGATGCATGTTTGGGGGAAAGCATTCCTTCCTCTCCTCTCCTCAAGCACAAGGCAGCTCCTCTTGAGTCCCCTATGGCCTTTCTGGACTAAACAGGCCCTGGAGACAAGACTCTGTGTCTATAGTCTTCTATCTCAGGAGCCTTGGGGAGACAGGAGGTAAGGGAGCCAGAGACAGGACCCCGGCTGGCCTGAGGGCTTCTCCCACCCAAAACCCTTTTGCCCTGGGAACTCACAGGATCCCCTAGAAGTCCTTAGGGGACTGGGTCTTGAGCATCTGCAGAAACATAAAAACAGCCTTGAGGAAAGAGGGCATCCTCAAGCATATCTAACTTGGCCTCTGAGCCAGGGCAGCCAGGGAATGTAATCCATGCCCCCTCTCCTTGAACTGGCATAAAGTCTCAACTCTCCCTTTCCTTGAGACTAACCCTCTGAATATGCCCCTTTCATCACCCCTGTTAACCAGGAAGGAGGACACATGGGACTTTTATAGGGCCGCCAGCACTGACCACTGGCTCCTTTTCTCAACTCTTTGCTACCCTAATTATCCACCTGGGTACTTAGAGCTGCCAATCTCCCAAGCTCATAAACCTGATTTAATGGTGATTGGGGGTCTGGACCCAGCTCAGACCTCCAGCCCCTGCCAGATAAAAGGATGGGAGCTGAGCTGACTTGACAGCTCTTGCTTCCTGTTCTCCCCACCAGGGCCTGCCTCTCTGCCTCTCTCTCCTGCCATGTCGTGCCTATCCTACCAGCAGGGCTCCAGGTGTGGCCGTCGGAGCTTCAGCTCATGCTCAGCTGTCTTCCCCCAGAGGGTCACCCACTATGCAGTGAGCTCGGGGCCATGCCAGCCTGGGGGTAGTGGGGGCCTCCGGGTCCTGGGCTGTCTTCGCTCACGAAGCCTGTGCAATGTGGGCTTTGGGAGGCCCCGGGTCGCCTCCAGGTGTGGCCTTCCCAGCTTTGGATACCGAGTGGGGGCCACCTGTGGGCCTCCTGCCTGCATTACTTCCGTCACCATCAATGAGAGCCTACTAGTCCCACTTCAGCTAGAAATTGACCCAACTGTGCAGAGTGTGAAGAGGGATGAGAAGGAGCAGATCAAGTGCCTCAATAACCGCTTTGCATCCTTTATCAACAAGGTAAGAGGTCCAGGACCATGGGGTGCAGAGAACACCTTATGTCTGGTCCAGGAGACAGGAAAAGACTGACCATAGAAAAGCCAGTTCATCTATTGGCCTCTCCTGTACTCATGAGCACTAATCACTGAAAGCTGATTAGATCAGGCTCAGTGCTCAACATTTCTATTTGCTGATCCTGTGTTTTTAATGTCATCTCTTTCTGGATATTATCTGATAAAATTACCAAGGTTGCCTGAGGTCAGACAATGAGAGGGACTTCCAAAGCGATGACAGATACTGAAAGGAGCAACCTAAGAGGCCTTCTTGAAGAGGTTTTAACAATAGAGCTTCTTTCTAAGTGCCTGAGCTGAGGCAAGACCCTTGGGCCTAGAGGTGAGCAAAGACCCTTGGGCCTGGAGGTGGGCCTGTGACTTCGGAATTTGCCATCAGCTTAGGCCTGTGATGAGGAGAAGGTGGTGCAGTGAGAGCTAGGGATAAAGGTGGTCATGAGCAAAGTCTTATATCTGCCAACCCCAGAGCCACATCTCTGAAAGCCTTCGGGGATGGTTGTGTGCTGTCTTTGGGAGGCACTAAACTGGCCTGTCACCGTCGGCTGCCTCTGGCCCTGTCCCCACATCCCAGAAAGTCTCTTGGGGATCAGGACACATGCCAAGGCCTGAACAGGCATTTCTGGTGACCCCAAGGTTTAGTGCAAAGAGTCTTGGGCCAGAAATCAGGAGACCTGGACTCTGGTGTTGGCTTCACTCCTGACTGTGACCCTGAGGCCCCATGCAAACCAGCCTTGGGGAGGGTGGTGAGGAGAAGGGGAATGATGGTGGGAAAATTAAAGGAGGTAATACATGCAAAAGCCTTCCAAAAGGGAACTTGTTTTAGTAAATGAGAGCTGTCACTCAGTTTAATTTTGAAAACCCATAAGTTCTAGAAGGCTGTAAGCTCATTCTAATAACATGGACCCTGGCTGTCAGCAACATCACACCACCCTCTGTGGGGCTGGCAGCATCCTGGTGACATGGCATTGACAAGAAGTAGGGCCACATTACTTCCCCTACAGTTCTCCTGGGAAATAACGCACCATATGCAAAGTCCCAGGGTGAGGACTGAAGACTGTTTTCCTCTGCCAATAACTAGCTGGGTGACCATGGTCAGCTCACTCAGCTTCTCCTCATCTAGGTTTCCAAGCACGGAAATGGAGGAGGGGGCTGTGAGCTTGCCACGTTACTGCAACAGGGACTTGTTTGGGATGCAGCCATGCAGGATGGGGCAGCACGTCAAAGAGCTTGAAACTTGAAGTCTTGGGACAGAGCCTTTGATAGGACCTTCTCTCCCAAGTGTCCCCAGGCTGTAATTGAAGAGAGCCCGACTACCCTCAGCTAGAATGTCACCTGCTTACATTAGTATGAAGGTCTTTAAAGTGCTTCCTATGCATAACCCCAAGTAGGAGCTTTAGGAAAGAAAGCAAGGCTTAAAGGGATGGGGTGGCCTGGACGAGTTTACAAGGCTGGTGGAGGCAGGCAGGGCTGGAAGAAGGACCTGCCCCAGGCTTCATGGGGAAATGTTCTTCCCACTACAATGTGAAACCCCTGGGTGGAAGGTGGGTCCTATAAGCTCCCCCAGGCGGGGGAGACACAGAGACATAACCTCAGGTGCCAGTCTACGCAGAGACCCAATCTGTCAGTTCAGCGTATTGGCAGCGGTGTGTCAGACGAGAGAGCAGAAACTGATTCAGTGCCGCACCACCATTGATTTATTCTCCCCAAGCCATGGTCCTCAGGGAACCACTGCCTGGTGACATCCTGTTCTTGGCTGCAGGTCCGGTTCCTGGAACAGAAGAATAAGCTGCTGGAGACCAAGTGGCAGTTCATGCAGCAGCAGAGGTGCTGCCAGAAGAGCATGGAGCCCATCTTCGAAGCCTACATCTGCACCTTGCGCAAGCAGCTGGACTGCGTGGCCAGGGACCGGGCCGGGCTGGAGTCAGAGCTCTGCAGCCTCCAGGACACGCTGGAGGGCTACAAGAAAAAGTGAGTCTGCTCTGACTTCGGGGACCCCAGGATGAGCTATGTAAACAATCTGGGCCTTGGTCTCCCCATCTACAAAAAGTTTCAGGGGAACCTAAAACTTGGTTCATCAGCTGCTAGACCATGAAGGCAGGATAACGTAGGCAGAGCGTCTAGGATATTGCCCATGTGGCACCTGGTAGAAACTCTGAAATTGTGCATTTATCTTCATCTCCCTTCCCACCACCCTGCCAAAGGAAGGCCACTCAGTATAACATGATCGTTTCTCTTGCCATTTCTGGCATTCCAAGGCTCTGCTCCAATCCACCTGTTCCACTTTATTTTCCCCTCATCTACCGGCATTTCCTGAACTACTTCTTATTCCCCAAACAGATCCCCAAACCCTCTTCCCTCCAAGCTTTTGCTCCCTCTGTTCTTTCTTCTCATAAGCCTCCTGGCGTCATCTCTTTGAACCACATTCAGACTAATCTATCTCACTTT
>PVJC01012811.1:0-38986 GCA_004026665.1 Murina feae
GGGCTGAGGGACTCCCTCCACCCCGAGTGCACAAATTTTTGTGCACCGGGCCCCTAGTTTCTTTATAAAATTAGAGACCTGACTAATTCAATTGAAAGGTGAAGTTCTATCTCCATTGCCTCACTTATTTTCTAAACATAATCGTCTTGAAGGAAGGAAGTGTATATCTGTTTCTCTAACACATAACATCATGCCAAAGATACATTCTGTGTTTTATAAACTGTTACCTGGCCAGAGTGACTCAGATGGTTGAGTGTTGTCCTGTGTCCTATGCACTGAAAGGTTACCAGTTCGACTCCCTGTCAGGGCATATATGGAAGGCAACCAGTCCCTCTCTCTCTTCCTTCCCTCTCCCTCCCTCCCTCTCTCTTCTTTCTAAGTATGTCCTCTGGTGAAAATTAAAACACACACACACAAACACACACACACACAAAACTATTTGGTGAACAAATGAGTTTATCCATTCATTGTTCATAAGTAGGAAAAGGAAATTACATTAAGAAAAGACAGAAACAACCCATGGATGTGACAGTTTTTTTTTCTGCAAGCTACCGAAAACTGGGGGAACAGGAGCAAGAATATAAGCAGCACCATCTGTTCTTTGACTTGTTTTGCACAGTTGTCTCATAGGCAGGCACATCTTTTCCTCATCATGGCTGAAAATAAAGAAAGGTGGTGGGTGGGGCAGAATCACTCTAGTTCCAGCAATACTGTCTCTTGATTTTGGAAATCTCTGAAGAAAGAAAATTTAGGTCAAAGCGTTTTATCATACCCTTCAATATTTATAGTGAGCCCAGAACTTACGAACACTGCACTCAAATGTGCAAAGTCAATATGGCTTTTAGGTCTCGATAGCTCATCTTCTTCTGGCCCTTGTTTGTGGATGAGAAAATACAATATTTAGGCTAATGGAATAAAACTCAATTCTATTTTACAATCTAAAGCATTTCATTATGTAACTCCGTCTCTTAAAATTAAATGTTTTTATGTTAGACATTTCTCCTGCTCCCATAGACCCCTTTGAGGGGCCTCTGAATGGAGAGGCTGTGTGTTCCCTACTATCTGGACAACGAGGCAGGGGAGGGAAAGGGTATGGTTTACCTGGAATCCTTTATGTCCATCCTGGTGTATGCTATAAGTCAGTCTAATTTGCAGCTGTATTTGTGACTACGAGGCGGTTTATGGTCCTATTTTGGCACTGGGTAGAGTATCCTATTGCCTGGGTCCCAGTCATTTGATTTTAGACTCAAAGTCACCACCCACATCTTTGAACCCTATGCCTCTGCTTATCACCTAGAGCAGTCCATAGCAGAACCTTCATACTCCCAACGCTCTGTGGCTTCTCCAGATGTACTTTAAAGGTCAGAGATTTCCTGGCCCTCTCCAGGAATTGCCCCAAGTTGGGATTGGGAGTAGTAGGACTTCAGAATTTCACATCTTCATTCTTCCCAAGTCTCTCTTCTTCTGCAGTAAAACGAAACGGGGCAGAGCAGCACTTTCAATGCTCCATTTCTCATCCTGACTCTTCTCTACCCAGTAGATCAGACTAAATAGCTCTAGCTCTAGACAGCCTAAGCGAGAGGGCTTTAGGAAACCCTCCCCCTTTCATCTGTCAAAACTAGCTTTCAAACCTATTTATCTGGGCACAATATTTATCTGTGATCTTTCACTTCTGGAAAAGACTCACCTTCTCCTTCTCAAGATCATTCATTCCAGGCTCTTCCAGAAAGGGCCATCTTCAATGTAAATATCATCATCTGATATTATTTTTATACTAGAGGCCCAGTGCACAAAAATTGGGGGGGGGGTGACTCAGCCCGGCCTGTGCTCTCTAGCAATCTGGAACCCCTCCGGAGATGTCCACCTGCTGGCTTAGGCCCGCTCCCCAGGGGATCAGGCCTAAGCTGGCAGTCAGACATCCCTCTGGCAGCTTGGGAGCCCTCGGAGGATGTCCACTTGCCAGCGGGGAGCAGGCCTAAGCTGCAGTCAGACATCCTTAGCGCTGCTGAGGAGGTGGGAGAGGCTCCCGCCACCACTGCTGTGCTGGCAGCCTGGCAAGTAGCTGAGCAGAGCTCCTCCTGTGGGAGTGCACTGACCACCAGGGGGCATCTCCTACATTGAGCGCCTGCCCCCTGGTGGTCAGTGTGTGTCATAGTGACCAGTCATTCCCAGTTGTTCTGCTATTAGGGTCAATTTGCATATTACTCTTTTATTATATAGGATAGAGGCCTGGTGCATGGGTGGGGGTTGGCTAGTTTGTCCTGAAGGGGAAGTGGGATCCTGCTAGGGTACCTGGCCAGCCTGGTGAGTGGCTGATGGCTGTTTGCAGGCTGGACACATCCCCTTCAGGGAAGGGGGTCCTGCTGGGCTCCCTGGCCAGCCTGGGTGAGGGACTGATGGCTGTTTGCAGGCAGGTCACATTCCCTTCAGGGAGGGGGTCCCTGCTGGGGTACCTGGCCAGCCTGGGTGAGTGGCTGATGGCTGTTTGCAGCAAGACTGGCTGGAACTGGTATCTGGGATTTATTTAACTTCTAAAGTTGAAACTTTATTGCTTTAGCCAGAGCCCAGGTCGGGTTGCCCCTGATAACCCAGGATCCCAGTGCTTCCTTGAGCCCAAGGCTGGAAGCAGGTCCCTGGGGTTTATTTATCTTCTACAATTGAAACTTTGTTGCCTTGAGCAGAGGCCACAGCCCGCCTAGGCAGAGAGGAACCTTAGCTTCCTGCATTGCTGGGGCAAGTCTCCTTTTTGTTCCAGCTCCATGGCTGCCGGCTGCCATCTTGGCTGGGTTAATTTGCATATACTCTCTCTGATTGGGTAGCGGGCATGGCTTAGGTATAATGGAGTGAAGGTCAATTTGCATATTACTATTTTATTAGATTAGATATTTCTTCATTTATTTATTAGTTGTCTCTCTCTCAAACCGTATATTAAGCAAGGACATGTGCTTTATTGGTTTTATCATATAGAAGAGTGGTGTGTTTTGGAAATAGATAATATTAAACTGTCAATTGATTATATGTATGTTTGCATAGATGGATGCCTGGAAGGATGGACAAGATGGGTGGATGACTGCTTGTCTGTATGTGTGTATACATGGCTTTCTAGGTGTGTATATGAATGAATTCATTGATTAACATTTTAGTGTTAGAACAGAAGAAACTATGAAAATATGATATAAGTAGAAAATGTAAAGGCATAGATTTCAAAGTATATCTCTGCATACATAAAAACTTAGAAGATTTGATCTTTAAAGTTTTTAAAATCAATTGCATATATACTGTATGGCCAGATTATTTTGACCACCCCATCAGTACTTTGTTGGGCCACCTTTTGCCTTCAATACTGTGGGGATTCTTCTTGGCATTGACTCAATGAGATGGTGAAAGGTGATGCGAGGAATCTGACACCATTCGTGATGAATAGCACAGTCCAGTTCTGTGAGATTTGATGGTTGTGGAACCAGCTGCCTCATGGCTCTTTTAACTTCATCCCACAAATGCTCAATTGGATTGAGATCTGGTGATTGTGGGGGCCACCTAAGCAAGGTAAAGTCTCCCTCATGTTCTTGAAACCACTCCTGCACAATATGAGCACCACGGCATGGTACATTGTCTTGTTGGAAGAAGCCATCTCCATTGGGATATGCCATTGCATGATAGGATGCATTTGATCAGCAATGATACTTAGGTATGTTGGACCATTCAGACGTTGTTACACAGGAATTAAAGGGCCCAAATCATGCCAGAAAAACATACCACAAACCATAACACTGCCCCCACCAGCTTGAAGGGTTGTACTCATGCATGTGGGGTACATGCTTTCATGCTGTTTCCGCCCAATTCTCACTCTGCCATCTGTATGATACAAAGTGATTCATCGGACCACATGACTTTTTTTCAATGCTCAACTGTCCAATCCTTGTGTTCCTGTGCAAATTGGAGATGTTTTATCTTGGGAATTGCAGACAGCAAAGGTGTTTGAACAGACTTTTGGCTTCTATATCCCATATAATGCAGTGTGTGACTAATTTGTCTACAAACATCAGGTGGCCATAATAATCTGGCCATATATATATACCACGTTCAAAGGTTGTTAAATCGCGTTGTTTACCCATATCTTCAGGAAAAAAAATCACTTCTACTGTCATGGTAAACAACCTGCTTCCCTATTTATAATGGTCTGGCCCTCTAGCAACTTCAGCGTGAAATTATAGCTAATTTGCCTACAAATGTCAGGTGGTCATAATAATCTGGCCACTCAGTGTATACTTATATTTATAAACATATGCATATATAATTTGGGGAATGTAATCAAAATATTATAATAATTATATCTGGATGAGATTTTGAATACTTTTTATTTTGCCATTTTGCTTGTTTTATCTATTTTATATTTTTATACCATGACCATACTTTATGTATAAAATAAAAAAGCAAAGCATATTATTTTACAAATATATATATGAACATTTAATTTATCTGAAATTTATGATGTTTCATCAAGAAATTGAAGTTGTCCTAAATAAACTCCTTTGAAAGGCAAAATATTAACCACTGACAATGTCCTAATACAATAATTTTTAAAGAGTACTTTTTGTCATAAACTCTGTAGACATATTTTTTGAAAGATCAAAAGAAAGTAAATATTGTTAAAATGGGCATGTTCATTTTTACATTTTTCTTTAATAAAAGAGAATATTTCTATTTTTTCCAGAAATAGACTAGCTAGTCTTACTATAGATTTTTCTTGTTAATTAACTTTATAGCATAGTGCTATAGTTTAAAACATTGTTTTGTCTTTTTGCTATTGAAAGAAAAAAAATCATGATTACACCATAAATGTATTAAGGACATGCTCAATTTCATTCTGAAGCAAAGGTATTGTGACCATATTATAACCAATTAAAGGAAGTTATGTGTAATGGGAATGCTGACAGACTGTTCCTGTGCCATTGTAGAAGCTTCCTTAGCTGGGTCATTAATATCTAACAAAGTCAGGCCCATGTCTTTTTACAAATAAAATCCTTCCTCTCCAGTGGAGACAGGTCAAAATATTGAGGAAGCCCTGTGCTCTCCAATAGAATCAAAATAGATGATGCTGGCATCTCTGTTGGTTTAATGAGAGTGTGGCAGCAGCGTGCTGCTGGACGGAGCCTTTATCAAAGTGGACCAAGCTCTATTTTTAGACTATATGGGTTGCCTTTTATATTCAACCTTCCCAACTGTGGAGGGAGTGCAGCAAGTTCCTGTGCAGAAAAAGAAAATCAGGAATAAAAGCAGCTCCAGTTTAATCTGCACCTAATTCTGCTAAATGTCATTGATTCTTTGCCTCTCCTTAGAAATGTCTCTTTTTTGTGTGTCTTTTTTTCCATTCAGAGACTACCATCATCCTTTGTTTAGTGTAACGCAACCCCAGAGTTGTACCCCATTAAAATATCCTGTTTTGTGACTTTCCCCCTAAAGTTTCATGTAGTTTGTAGAGAATATTATGTTAGTTTGACATTTAAAAAATATATTCTGACAGAATTGGGTATGTTGTCTTGAGGAAATTTTTATATTGTTAAAAGCTATCCTGCAGTTTGCTCATATGCTAATTTAGACTTAATGGTAGGAACAATTTAGAAAGTGCATAATCAGCATTCCTAGATTAGTCTTGCCTTTAATGAGGCATGTGTTAATTTTTGAATCTCTAGATGTATGTGCGATTTTTATGAGTTTTCAATGCACATATTTTATTATGTAATAGAGGCTCAGTACATGAATTCATGCATGGGTGGAGTCTGGCCAGCCCGCCCAGATGGAGATCCATTAGGCTGGCCAGGGGGAGGGGTAGAGGGTGGTTGGCAAGCCCACCCCACCCCCTGGTCAAACTCCTGGTTGAGCTCCTGGTCGAACTCCAGGTCGAGGGTACAATTTGCATATTAGCCTTTTATTATATAGGATAAGTGGGAAAACTAGATTCCAGATTTAGGACATCTGTATGTTTAAGTACCTACACAATAGAGTGAGGGGTTCAAACCCAGTTAACCAGTTATTAAATATGTGGTACTTAGCAAGTGATTTTACTGCTCTTCGCTTTATTTTCCTAATGGATAAAATGACAGTGATAACAAATGAATACATGAAAGACACTTAAAACAGTGCTTGTCTTATTAATACTCAATAAATGCTAACTTTCCATTAAAAATGAATTTTATTATACTAGTATATAGATTAATTAAATTTCAGGGTGAACACAATGAACTAATTCTCACATAAAATTTAGTTTTATTTCAAATAAGCTAGCAGTAGTTTACTGTTTTTATTATTTTGATAAGCAGAAGGTACCGCAAAAAAAAATGCCCTGTAATTCTCCAACACCTTTCTTTCTTTATATTTCCTTTGTCTCTCTTGTATCTCTGAGAGCTGTTTCAGTTTTTCACTGTGTTACCTGGACATACACTTCCACTCCCTTGGTGATCCGCTCAAATCTTCCTGTACCATGCATGCTGTAGTTAATCAACTTTACCAAAGTTGATAGGCAATGAAGGCCTTGTCTAGTGTACTGGTTGTGTACTAGAGACTTCATATACATTGCTACATGGACTTTTTCCTAGCTGTCTGTGTGTGGAGGGAGAGAGAGAGAGAGAGAGAAAATGCTGAAGATAGAAGTCACAAACTTTTACTACCTAATCTTGGACATGACAAATTATCATTTCTGCTGTATTCTATTTGTCACATAGACCATATGGGAGGAGGTTTCATAAAGGCCAGAAAATCTAAAGGAAGGGATGGATTATTGGGGGCCATCTTAGAGCTTGCCTTCTACAGTCTGGTCTCTGGCCTGCTGGGAATCATATAGAATATACTAAGTATACTTACTTCCTCTCAGGAAGTAAGAAGCATGACCTAGTACAAATTTCCTGCCACACTATGAGCTCCACCTAACCTATTTCTTACTCATGTACACCCACCTCCACTCCCCCAGTACACACAAACACACATACTTTGTCTCTCAATCAACCAACAAATTGTTCCACTTATTTTGACCATAACAGGATCATCTGTGCTATGAATCAGCGAACTATGACACACAATGATTACCAGGGAGCAGATGCTCAATGCAGGAGATGTCCCCTGGTGGTCAGTGCACTCCCACACGGGGAGCTCTGCTCAGTCACTTGCCAGGTTGCCAGCAAAGCAGTGGTGGTGGAAGCCTCTCGCACCTCCTCAGCAGTGCTAAGTATGTCTGACTGCAGCTTAGGCCTGCTCCCCGCTGGCAAGTGGACATCCTCCGAGGGCTCCCGGGCTGCCAGAGGGATGTCTGACTGCCAGCTTAGGCCCTGGGAAGCGGGCCTAAGCCAGCAAGTGGATATACGCCGAGGGGTCCCAGACTGTGAGGAGGCATAAGCCAGGCTGAGGAAACCACCCCTCCACCCCCCCGCCGAGTGCACAAATTTTTGTGCACCGGGCCTCCAGTCATCTAATATAATAAAAGAGTGATATGCAAATTGACCATTACCCGAGACACCTAAGCCATGCCCACCAGCCAAGCCAGGCCTCCCAGCCAACCAAAGTGGCTGTATGCAAATTAGCCCAGCCAAGATGGAGGCCAGCAGCTATGGAGCTAGAGCAAACCAAAGGCTTCTGTTGCAACTGCCTGCCTAGGCTGGCTGAGCCTCTGCTCATGGCCAGGCCCACTAGCCAATCAGAGTGGCTGTATGCAAATTAACCCAGCCAAGATGGAGGCTGGCAGGGCGGCTCTGCACTGGGAGCCTCCGCAGCTAGCATAGCTGTGTCAGATGTGTCAGCTCAGTGAGGGGTGGTCCGGCCTGAGGCCTCCTCGGGGCATCCAGGAGTGCCCATCCTGGGTCCACTGCCTGGCTCCACTACCTGGGAGCCTCCACCAGGCGTGCAGGAGAGCAGGTCCTCCACAGCGCTTGCAGGAGCAGCCATCTTGGGTCTGCTGCCTGGCTCCATCACCTGGGGGCCTCCTCAGGGTGTCCAGGAGTGCCTGTCCTGGGTCTGCTGCCTGGCTCTGCCCTGGGGGCCTCCTCAGGGGTGTGACGGAGCACCCGTCCAGGGTCCACTACCTTCATCCGCCCCCTAAGGGCCTCCACAGGGTGTGGGGGAGCATCTGCTGCACAGTGCAGAGAATCTGAAGCCAGTCCGCTGCCCGGCTCCTCCCCGTGTGTGTTTGCTCAGCAGCAGGGCCCCACAGAGGGATCCTGCACCAGTGTTCGCCCCTGGCTCGCCACCCAGCTCTGCGCCAGGTGTGTCTCCTCAGCGGTGGGGGCCCACCAGGCATGTGTGATCATGGGCCCTCCGGTGGGAAACGTCCAGGCCTGCACTCACCAGCCTTCCCACCCCCTAGTGCACAAACCCTGAAGGGGCTGTGGGCAGCCTGAAAATGGCCCTCAGCCCCTCACTCAGGCTGGCCAGGCATGCCAGCGGGTGGACATCTCCCCCGAGCCCAGACTGCAAGAGGGCACAGGCCGGGCTGAGGGACCCCCTCCCACCCCGAGTGCACAAATTTTTGTGCACTGGGCCCCTAGTTTAATATATAATGGCCATCCAAACATTTCTGAGTCAGCTCTGAGTTCAGGGGCAGGAAAGTCTTCGAGGGGTCTCTGAAGCACAGCGTGTTTTAAAGACGGAAATTATAGCTAATATTTATTAAGCACTTTACCGTATAGGCTCTGGAGTAAATTTTAAATGTTTCTATCTCATTTCATCTTTCAAAAGTGCTCGGAAGTACTATCATTTCCATTCTATAGAGAAGGAACCTGATGCATAAGCAAGTTATACAAGGTGATCCTGCTCCTCAGGGACTACCTTGGAGCTGAGCCCAGTTATGCTTTTCCTCAGAGCTTTGCCTCTATAAGGATTAGATACAGGCACCAGATGACCAAAAGGAAAATGCAGCAGTTCTTTTTCTTAGAGATTTGCTTTCTAGTCACTGGCTCTCTCTCCTGAACAGCATGGCAAGTCCTCCGCGGCCTCCCCTGCAGCCCTGCCTCCAGCAAATGCAGTTCTTCCCGCTCTTGCTTTGTGCTGCTTGGCATCACCATCACCTCCTACTTCCCGTCCCTTGTATTCCATCGGAGCTTAGAAAACCTGAAGGGGTCTATTCTTTCCTTCTCTTCTGCAGGTCCGGGGCTCTCAGCCTCCACTTTTCTAAGAAGTGCTGACCTACTTCGTACTGTTCTTTATAAAGGAAGGTCTGGGAGTCGTGTTCCTCAGACTGCTTCAGTTTCATCCCCAGCCTCTCTGCCTGCCTTAAAGAATGGTTTGGCTCCAAAGAGATAATAAATCTGCTCTCTGTAGCTCCAGTTTATTCTTTTTTTACAGCTTTATCTTCAGTGTAATACCTTTTTTTAATTCACATGTATTATTACTTGTGCCATTTGTGTCAATTCTGAAAAGATTTACGGAATGAATTTTTTATTTATAATTTCTCTGTCTCTTCTTCTAGTTTGCATTTTGCAGCTGTGTACACACAGATGACAGATATTTGCAGCCTAATGCAGTATAGTTCTGGAAATACTAATGATGTCTAAGTGTTGCGCGTTGTATTTGTTATGTCAGGTAAACATTGATACTTGCCCACAAGAAACCCTTAATTCAGTAAAAAACATATACTGGGTTCCCCCCAAAATGTATGCATACTTTAACAGCTGATTGTATCACATTTTGAAAATGGAATATATTTTAATAAACACTGCCTTTGTAATTATACAAGATGTGTATACATTTTTGGGGACACCCTATATTTGCAATGAGCTATAGAGAAAGTTTGGTGTCATCTATATAAATCTGACCTATACTAATAGGGAAAAAGTTCATGAAAAAGCAGTCTTTGTGCTAAGCACAGGCAAGGATTTTGATGATAGAAAAAGAAAGGAGGAATGTTTATCCATGTGGATGAAATATCTTTGTAAACAATCATAGATACTAAGGTAGGAGTCTCAAATATTGAAATGGGGTTAAAGAAGATGGCTCAATTAGAATTAAGTTACTTGTCCCAATAGAAGAGAAAGAACTGAAGAGATGTATTTGGGTCAGTTTGCATAAGGCTATAAATACCAGTTTAAGGAAGGCATTTAATAGTGAACAAGGACATGGGGATGGAAATGTGCTTAGTATGTTTAGAGATCATATGCATTTGCAAGAGCTGCCATAACAGACTGAGCTTCTTAAACAACAGAAATGTATCTTCTCATATGTGGGGTAGTTAGTTGTCCAAGGTCAAGGTGTCACAAAATTAGTTCCTTCTAAGAGTTGAGGAAAAGAAATTTGTTCCTTGTCTCTCTCCTAGCTTCTGATGGTTTGCTGGAACCTGGCATTCTCTGTTCTCTGCTGTATCACCTCTGCCTTCATCTTTAAATAGTTTTCTGTGTGTGCCTGTGTCTAAATTTCTTGTTTTTTATAAAGACACCAATCATGTAGGATTAGGGGCCCACCCCCACTCTAGTTTGACAATCTTAACTAATGACATCTGCAACTACCTCTTCTTAAAAAAGGTCTTAGTCTGAAGTGTTGGAGGTTAGGAATTCAACATACGAATTTTGCAGGAACACGATTCAACCCATAACAGAGCATTTTGACCAAGGCAGAGAACTTATATGCATCACAAGTGGTAAAGAACATGGGAGTGTAAAATTTAAATTAAAATATGGAATTTAAAGAGATTAGATTTTATCCTGAAGACAGTATTTAAAAAACATTGTAGCTACAAGGCCTTTCTCCAAACATAAGGAAAAACAGAAGCACATACATAAAATGGATAAAAAGCAGAACCTCTCTGATATGTGAAACCTATCACTTTCCACACTCCATTCCTGCTGATCTCTGTGAGAATTACAGGAAATTTGGGGTCTCCATGGAGCAGAATTTTAAAACTTCCACTGTAGAATATTAATCTAGAAAAACATATTAGACAGAGAAGAGTAGGAGACCAAAATAAATTACTGCACTACTATAGGAATGAAAAAAATGAGGCTATATTGGGAAGAGCCCAGTGAGAAAACGAAAGTTAATGACTCTACTAATGCAAGTTATGCAGTTTATGCACTATTTGAATCATAGTAGGATGCTAGGAGGAAGAAAAAATAATAATAGCATGATTAACATTGTTAATTAATAAATAATTGCAATGTGTTAGGTTTCTACTCTATGTCAAACTGTGCCCTACTTGCCCAAGTTCATGAAATTAATACATTGGGATTTCAATATAAAGATGGGATGGAATCCTTCGTTATAGGTCTTTACAATAGATCTTGCTCTTTATGATATACTAGAGTCCCAGTGCATGAAATTCATGCACTCAGGGGGTCCCTCAGCCGACCTGTGCCCTCTTGTAGTCCAGGAGCTCTCAGGAGATGTCTGACTGCTGTGGAAGTGGGAGAAGCTCCTGCCACCGCTGCTGCACTTGCCTGCCATGAGCCCAGCTTCTGGCTGAGCAGTATTCCCTCTGTGGGAGCTCACTGATCACCAGGAGGCAGCTCCTGCATTGAGTGTCTGCCCCCTAGTGGTCAATGACTGACTGGTCATTCTGCTGTTCAGTCAATTTGCATATCAGCCTTTTATTATATAGGATCTTTCTTGATCTCAAAGATTACCCTAATGTGGGTGACTGGACTAAAGAATGTTAATATTTGTAGAGTTATAAAATTTGTGTTTAAAGTACAGAAGATCTTAACTGCAGAGGTCCCCCCTGAGGAATGAGGGGTCCCAGCCCTACACCAAGCTTTCCAGACTAGGGTTCCAGTGCTGGGAAGAGAAGTCCCCATAACTTCTGGCTTTAAAAACTGGCAGGGACTGTTGCTGAGTAAGATGAAAGGTGGCTTCAATCCTAGGAAGTTCCTCTAAAAAAGCTTGGACATGAACTTACTCAGACTCACTTTCTCTGAGTTCCAGCATGGAAGTAGCAGCTTGAAAGTCAACAGGGACATATGGGGAAGAATTAAATTGTCTGGCCTCAGGGTAAGAGTTTTCAAGGAGCAGCTTTCTGCCAGATAAAAGTACTGGGGCGGACGTTGTTCCTTTTTACAAACAGAGCTTGTAGGCAGATGCCATATCTGAGTCTCCATCAACTTGGCTCACACTGTTTGCCCCACCTTGGTGATTCCCTGAAATCCTGCCCCACACAGCTCACAGTCCCACCCAAGCTGTTTCCAGTGGATATTCCATACAAATGGTCTATGTTTAAACAAACTTCAGACTTGCTTAAAATCTCTCAAACAAGTAGCATTTGGCCTCAGCATACTCCATATCTCTCACAAAGTGGCCCCAGGCCCAGCACTGCCAGCAGCTACCTGTGGTTCTTAGCTTAGCCTCTCCTAGGCACCTCCTAGCCTAGCACAAGTAGCAGCCATCTGCAGATCATTTTGCATCTCATGCCAGAGGACCTTGGGCAGAACACAAGTTGTGGCTGACCTTGGCCTGTACCTCCCAGTAGGCCCCAGAGGCAATGCCTCCAGTGGGCAGTTTCAGTTCCTGAATCCCTTTCATTGAAGTGCCAACAGTGATCAAGGCTCAACTACAATAGGAGTGTATACACAGTGCCAAAGGGGAAGGGGAGGTTCACCTGCACTGTCCAGTTTCGGTGACAGGGGAAGTGTGCCACTGGACCCTGCAGAACACCTACTACACAAGTCTGGGAGTACTGTCTAATACAAGCATGTCAGACTTGTGGCTGGTGGGCCACATGCCTCAATTATTTAAATAAAGCATGCAGCCCCTGGATTGTGAGTTTGACATGCTTGATCTAATACATAAAAACAAACAGGGGAGACTGCCAAAATGAAACAAAGGAACAAGTCCCAAATGAAAAAATAGAACAAAACTCCAGAAAAAAAAGACAGACAAAATGGAGGCAAACAATCTACTAGATGAACAGTTCAAAACACTGGTTATAATGATGCTTAGTGATTTTAATAGAAAATATTAAAAAGACCAGTCAGAAATGAAGAATACATTATAGCAAATCAACAGTATAGTAGATGAAGCAAGAGATTTAATCAGAGATTTAGAGGCTAAAGAAGAAGAAAAATAGAATAGCAAAAAGAAAAAAGAATTTAAAAAGTGAGGGTAATATTAGGAGCCTCTGAGACAACTTCAAGTTCACCAACATTCACATCATAGGGATACCAGAAAGAGAAGAGAGAGAGCAAAACATTGAAAACCTATTTGAAAAAACTAATGACAGAAAACTTACTTAATCTGTTGAAGAAAATACACATACAAGCCCAGGAAGAGCAGAGAATCCCAACAAGATGAACCAACGAGGCCCACAATAAGACACATTATAATTAAAATGCTAAAGGTTAAAAACAAAGAGAATCTTAAAAGCAGCAAGAGAAAAACAGTTAGTTACCTACAAAGAGGCTCCCATAAGACTGTCAGATGATTTCTCAATGGAAACTTTGCAAGCCAGAAAGGAGTGGCAGGAATGTACAGTGCTTCTGCCTAAGAAAGTCCAAGTGGACTCAAGAGTTTAAGTAATTTAAAGGATGGCCACACAAACTGCCTATCCACAACTACTGAATTGTAGAATTTCAGAAATAAAGCTGATGTTCACCATAAATCACATTGTTTGTACAGTCTGAGCAGGCCTGTATGGTAAAACAATCTTATCAATTAATGATGGAGGGAACAGTGCAAATGCCAAGTTCCCAGATGCCAGCCAGTACTCATCCCTGCCAGCTGGTAGACTGCTATGTTAACTCTTTCCTGCACACCTTGTAAAAAAGTCTGAAGTTACTCCTGCAAGCTCAGTGACATGTAAGCTGTTAAATGAGAAATGTAGAAGGGAAGAGTTCTTGGGTTATAACCATGCTTAGAAGGTCAGCTCTCTATATAAAAGTGGTAATGCATTGATTCTAAAGTTTGAGTTAATGATGATATATATAAAACAGTGTTAATTAAGAAATCACATTTATCAGTGATTTACCTCCTGAAAATGAAGGAAATACTGTAAGGTATAAAACATTTTTAAAGGCTAAAGGGATATCAAATAGTAATTACAAGTTGTAGCAGGTATAATATGTGAATGGCACATATTTGTAAAACAAGTAGAGAAAAAGGTCAGGAAAATTAAGTTTGATTTACCCTTGCTGTTATACCATATAAATATACGCCCACTCTTTGCTTCACAGCCTAATTCTTAAATTGTTATATTAATATATGAACTACTAATTTTGAATAGATGCCAAAGGCTACAGAAAATATGACCTATGTATATTGCTTTAAAAACTAAATATAAAATGCAAAGTATTTTCATAAATTGTGTTTTGTTGTTTTGTAAGTTCACAAATAATAACATATTTTATCATTTTATCTTATGGTAAAAAATGTATGCATTTTTATTTTTCTTGGCCAGAATATTTTATCATAAGTTTCAAGAATTTTGCATGCTAAGATCTATATCTACAACTGTATCCAAGTTTAATACCTATACTTATATCTATATCAATATCTATATCAACAACATGTCCTGTTGTTGATAATTTTGCTAGAGATTTAAAAAAGAAGAAACGATTCCTTTGATCCACCACCTTCATTCTCACGCCACTTGAATGTTACTACATAAATGTATAAGCAGGTAGGAGGCAATAAAGTGCATTGAGAAAACTGCTAGGGAGTGTGGCAGTAATAGTGTCCCTTCAAAGGTGATTTGTTTTATTGCCTTTGGCAGGTCCCCCACCTGTAGAACTGCAGGAACCCTAGTTTATTTCAAATCAATTCTCCTAAGAAAGTCTTCAGTATATGTGTCAAATGGAACCCTAAGGTAGGCTAACACACAACCATCTTCCATCACATGGATGTAGCTTTGATAGATCTTCCTTTTCTTCAATGGGCTATATGGCTTCACAGACTCTTGCTAGGGTTCTCTACCATTTCTTGTTCTTTTTTAAGGAAAGAATTCTCTTCCTTAATAGAACTACTTTTTAATTTTTTTTCAATATGTTTGTATTGTTTTTAGAGAAGAAGGGAGAGGGGTAGATAGAAACATCAATGAGAGAAACATCATTGATCAGCTGCCTCCTCCACACCTCCAGCTGGGGATCAAGCCCATAACCTGGGCATGTGACCTGACTAGGAATGGGAGCATTGACCTCTTGGTTCATGGGTCAGTGATCAACCACCAAGCCACACCTGCCGGGCTCCACAATTTTTGAAGATTTTTTTAAGAAAACGAGTGTGTTCTGTTGACACCATTGCCTTCCGATTGCCCCGCCTTTGTTTCTTATTCTCACATTTGTGTATTTATTTTTGCTGTAACACCAAACACAAATTCCAACAAATCTTAGTACTCTGAAAAATTGTATTCAAAATATCAATGCTTATTGGGAAAATATGGTTGACAGCTGAGCACTCAAAACCTGTGCAATTTTATTATCACAACATTAACATTAAAAGTCACTTTTGACAGTTCTCTTATAATAATGTAATGCATGACGGACAGGGTTGGAAGTCACAGAATGACTGAGAAAGAAGCTTTGGAGGATCAATCTAGGACCGACTCTTCACTGGTGTTCCTATGTCAAAGGAAAAGACAGATACAATCAGATGCTATAATTTGTGATTTAATTTCACAGGTCAAAATACAAAAGGATGGATACTGCAGTCTGGAGGCTTAAAATGTTTCTTCACCTCACAAACTCAGATACATTAGCATAGCACTTGTTAATCATCAGGTAATTTTTATAATTAAATTCTATTCTGCCTAAAGGTTGCCATGTCTTTGAGGCAAACATTGTAGCATAGGGAGGAGCATTTGTGTGGCTTCAATAGACATGTGTACCCTTGCTCTACATCCCTGTGTCCTGGGGAACTCCTCCTCTCAGCAAGACTGTCCTTGGGTCATGTTTCTGCTGTAGCCTTAAATGTCCAGATTTTTACTCTGCTTTGTCTAGACCAGGTGCCTGAGTTTGGCTGACTCTGGAGAGATGTAAGCAACTTGCAGATAATCACATCAGCAAACGTCCATCTATCTACACAAGCATATTTTGTTAATGAGAGAGCTGCTTAAGAGTGCCAGGTGGATGCCTGCCACAGTTCTCTGTAAATTACTGTTTTCAGGCTGCCTTCGGCGAAGAAAGTCCTCTCCACCAACAGGTTTCACTTTAAAGTTTCTCTGGAGTCCCTGTGGTTAGCCACCTGCCCTGTGATGGGTGGGGGGTGAAGTGCAAGTATCTGTGCGATTCAGGTTTAGAGTGTGGCTAGTGAGGCTCAAGGCTCTTTTTCAGATGGCCTTTTATAAAGCAAGTATCTGCTATTGTCCAATCTTACTCTTTAGTTCCAAACTTTAGCTGTGATTTGGATGCAGAATGACAAGGATGATCTAGAGAATGTATATTCTTAAATTGTAGTAGGGTCTAAGTTTCCTCCTTGTCTTTTAGTGCTAAAGTTATGTTGTTATTTGTTGTGGAGGTTGTTTTACCACTACATCCACATGCCTGTCTGGCGTGCCCTTGTCAGTCACAACATTTTGGGCCCTGCCACTTTCTGATTGAATAATATTTGCCTATTTTTTAAATATATTTCTTTATTGATTTTACAGAGGAAGGAAGAAGGAGAGCAAGATAGAAACATTAGTAATGAGAGAGAATCATTGATCAGCTGCCTCCTGCACATCCCCTACTGGATATCAAACCCGCAACCCAGGCATGTGCTCTTGGCCAGAATTGAACCTGGGACCCTTCAGTCCACAGGCTGAGGCTATATCCACTGAGCCAAGCTGGCTAGGGCAATATTTGCCTATTTTAACTGTAGCCTAAGCAAAATGTAATTAGGAAATAAATCTGCTTACAAATTAAAATACATGCCAAAGCCAACTCTAAATGATTTTGGAGTAATTCAATATTTAGGATTATCCACACCACTACTTCCTTTCAATTATATGGCTAAATAAAGATAATTTAAAACACAATCTCTATGAATTTGGCATTTTAAATCATTAAGGCAGGAGCTGGGTTGAATTACCAATGACAATCAAAAAATGCTAATAATGCGGTTTAAGCCAATAACTTAATAAGATTAATCAAGAATATTGCTAAATTGCCCTGACCGATTTGGCTCGGTGGATAGAGCGTTGGCCTGCAGACTGAAGGGTCACAGGTTCGATTCCGGTCAAGGGCATATACCTTGGTTGCGGGCACATCCCCTGTGCAGAGTGTGCAGAAGACAGCTGGTCGGTGTTTCTCTCTCATCGATGTTTCTAGCTCTCTGTCTCTCTCCTTTCCTCTCTGTGAAAAATCAATAAAATATATGTAAAAAAAAAGAATATTGCTAAATTAAATTAGAAACATATTTAAACTGAAGAACAAGAAGGAGGAGGAGGAGGAGGGGTAGGAGATGGAGGAGGAGAGGAAGGAAGGAAGGGAGGAAGGAAGGAAGGAAGGAAAGAAGGGCAGAAAAAAAAAACTATCAAAACCATATTTGACCTCTTCAAAAGATCTGTTTTGGTAGAAAGCATAGCTCTACTTAGTCCGTTAAAATAATGTTTACTGATGTTAATGGGCTTTGCCTCTGTCTTTTACCTCTGCATGAGCTCTACCAATTTTTCTTTCTCTCTTAGCCTATGAGAACTATTACTTTGGAAAGAAACAGGAGGAAGTGGTGGGAGGGGGATTAGGGTTTAGTATTTGGTTGTAATAATTCTTTAAGGTGAGTAAGTCAGAGAAAAACAACCTTTACTTAAGGCTTAATCATCGCCTCTTTGAATGGATTTCTTGAAGAAGAAATTTTATATTTGGTTGTGAATTCTTTTTAAATTGTTATGTTTTTAAGCAATCCATTTTTGAAATTCATATAGTCATTGATGGCCATTTGAAATAATAGAAACTTTTCTGAAATATTATCACGTTTACTATTTATCTTTATGATTCTAGGGGCATCACAAAGAGATAATTTTATATTCTAATATATGTACTTTAAAATGCATTGAAAGTTAAGTTTAGTAGTATAACAATTACAACCACAGACTTTGTTTTCAGAGACATAGATTGAATTATGTATTGTGTGGCTTTGGCTAATTAATTGACCTCTCTAATTCTCAACTTTCACACAACAAAGTTGGGAATAATAATATTACTTACTGACAGCAGTGCCAGTTAAGATGAAAATGGATAATTCTTAGGACAAGTGCTTGACTTTCAGGAACTGGTAAATTACATTGAGATGTCATTATTGTTGCTTTTGTTATTTCTTCTGCTGCTGTGTTATTATTATGAATAGAAGGAAACTTATACTAAAAAGTGCACGTGAATCGATCAGCACAGTCTGGCATACAGAAAGCACTCAGTATGTATTTGTTG
This sequence comes from Murina feae, assembly GCA_004026665.1. Classification (NCBI taxonomy): domain Eukaryota; kingdom Metazoa; phylum Chordata; class Mammalia; order Chiroptera; family Vespertilionidae; genus Murina; species Murina feae. The sequence continues at coordinate 18,303 of PVJC01012811.1, forward strand.
CTGTTTTTGGTGTCAAAAATTTTAAAATGCTTATCACTGAATGCGATAAGTAATCAATAAATGTCAGTTTCCTTTTGTGTTTCTTTGCATGAAAAGATATCTCATGGAATGCTGTGTGGCCTATTGCAGAGGGCTCTCATCTTTTATGCTAAATAGACCTAAGTTTCCATCACTGTTGTGCTAATTCCCAACTATTCACCTTGAACAACCGTAACAATAAACAACTGAAGGAAACATTGTGAGAGACTTTGAAATTGCCCAAATGGGTGTCTTCAGTATAGATACTGGTGATGCCCTGGTGGCTCAGGTGGTTGGAGCATCCTCCTGCACACTGAAAGGCCGTGGGGGGCGTGTTCGGGAGGCACATCATCTGCAGATATTTCTCTCTCTGTCCCGTCTTCTCTCTCTCTCAAATCAATGAAGGCATATCTTTAGCTGAAGATCAGCAACAACAACAAAAAGCTAGGTGTTTGCCAAGCATGTCCTTCCTGGATGTGTAATTTTAATGAGTCTCTGCACCTGTCATTGTCTTGAGCTGTTTTACAACTATGTGCCTTGTAGATAACCGATGAAAATGCAAATGATCATTTGCTGTAGACATGAAAGGATATTGTGTTTTAACAAAATGCAACTGATATCTCTCCCTCCCTATGAAGCACATCCCTTTCACAGCTGTTTGTAAATGTACTTCATTATTATTTATTTGTGTGTGTGTGTGGGGGGGGGGGTGCTTGAAATCTCCAGGGAACAAGTTATAACTTCTCACTGGTTCTCTCATTAATTAGTAGGCGAAGTAAAATCTTTGACAAATGTTTATTCTAGATCTGTGTAAGAATGAGGATTATATGATTATACTACCTTCTGAAAAGTACTCTTTCACACACTCACTACAGTTTAGCTACTCTTGCCATCAGAACTATTGTAAATATTTTGTCACGTATTAACCTTAAAAGTCAGATGTGCTCCACTCTGCAGGCATGAATTTTTTTTAAAGACTCTTAACAGATGTGTTCAGTGCAATGTACCTTAGAAGGCCAAGACTATAACTGTGGTTAAAAGAATAAGTTTAGAATTTCTAATTGTTTGACCACAGGTACATCACTTAAATTTCCTCTTGTCTCTAAAACCTTAGGCTCTCGTAATGGTTTATCTTAGCTTTACTGTTACCCATGATTATTGACTTTTGTATTGAGATGTTGGAGGAGCAGGAGATAGTTGTGCCTGGTCTATTATTGCAAAAATGTAACAATAAACTTCCTCAAATAAAATTTAAAGGAAATGGAGAAAATAACCTCTGCCTGATACCAGTGTTGAGAGTGATTGCAACAGTGGAGAAATGCAATTAGTTCACTCTCAAGCACTTCCATGATATCTTTATTATGGAAATTCAGTGTCTGACAATTTCACTCCTAAATAGTTATTATAGCTAGCTGATGTTTCTTTTTTAAAAAAATATATATTTTATTGATTTTTTACAGAGAGGAAAGGAGAGGGATAGAGAGTTAGAAACATCAATGAGAGAGAAACATTCTGCTGCCTCCTGCACCCTCCCCCCGCCCCCCCCACTGGGGATGTGCCCGCAACCAAGGTACGTGCCCTTGACTGGAATCCAACCTGGGACCCTTGAGTCCGCAGGCCGACGCTCTATCCACTGAGCCAAACCAGTTAGGGCAAGCTGATGTTTCTTGAAGAGAATTCTAAACCTACCTAATGGCACTACTCATTTCCTGGTCTACTTAGCTGTCATCTTTTGTTTTATTATTTTCCACATGACTATAGAACAAAAATGTTTTTATTGAGTATATTCTTCAATTTAAATATCTCTTCTTCTTTCATCTGTTTCAAAAGTGCCTGTTTCCCAGATTCTTTATGTCCATGGTTCTCCTGTAGTTTGTAAAGATCATCATCAGTACTTTGTTCCTGGAACTCAACACCAAATCCTACCTGTGATCAGAACTAAAATGTCATGTTAGAGACCATTTGATCAAGGCATATTTTTCCAAGAATTTAATCTAAGAATATTTTATTTTTTTAAATTTTTAAAAATATTTTTTATTGATTTTTTTACAGAGAGGAAGGGAGAGGGATAGAGAGAGTCAGAAACATCGATGAGAGAGAAACATGGATCAGCTGCCTCTTGCACACTTCCTACTGGATATGTGCCCACAACCAAGGTACATGCCTTTGGCCAGATTCTTGAGTTCACAGGCCGACATTCTATCCACTGAGCCAAAATGGTTAGTGCTCTAAGAATACTTTGATATGTTAATTGTGATATTACATTTTGGTTCGTTTTGACCTTACAGCCAACTAACACATTCAAATCTTCTTTTCTACTACTTACCCCCTTCTTTTTTACTTTCACATTGCACATTTTAAGTGCAAAATGAGGAATTGAACTGTATCGCCTTTGAGAATAGTCAATAATAATGTGTAACCCATTGAACACAAACAGTCCCTTAAAGTTGATATTCTATGGGCTCAGATGAAGTATATCATGTGTTACTTCCTGGCAAGTAGGAGGTACTCAATAAATGTTAGAAGCTTCCTTCAGCCATTGAGCTCTTAACCTCTGATTTAATGCTTCCCTAATCATTGCCAATGGAAGTCTCACAGGACGGTGACCCAAATTGTACGCTCATTTCCATGTGGCTAGCCACAATTGGCCTATTGAACCTATAGGAAGAAAGTGGCATCCATTCATTAGGTAGCTCTATTTTTTTTCCCAGTGGAAAAAAGTATGAAGTCATCGTTCTTGGTCTGTAGTGCTTTCAACTTGAATGCTAAAGGTGCTTTTGCATCCAGTCACTTGAGTTATGTAGAGCTTTAAAGTCCTGCTTCACAACACTACTATTACTCCGACTTAAACTTTTCAAAGCACTGTTAGGAATAACAAACCCTTTTTGGTTTTCCTCAAAATCAATTAGAAGATCCTCCAAAGTGATGAATTTTCTAGAATGCCGTATCATTCTAGAAAAATATTAAAAAGGCATAAGGTCCTTCTCTGAGGACAAGGTAAACACAAATACTTAATGGGTTTTGTTAGGCAAAAAAAAAATTGGAGCATTTTTAATCTTCTACAGTACATTGTCCTTTCCAAAAGATCTAAGTCTTAGCTTTGGTGTCTGTGCATGTGACCTTATTTGGAAACAGGCTTGCTCAGATGTAATTAAAGATGACAAATGAAATCATCCTGACTTTAGGATAGGCCCTAAGTCCAAGCACTAGTGTCCTTTTGAGAGAAAGGAGAGGGAGCTTTGAGCACCCAAGGAAAGAAGGCCACATGGAGGTGAAAGAAGGATGGTGTTTTGTTGCTACAAACCAAGGAACCCTGGGAACCACCCGAAGCTGGAAGATGCGAGGAAGGAGTCACCCTTAGCCTTTCCAAGGGATTGTGGCCTTTTAACACCTTGATTTTGGACTTCCTTTCCCTAGAAATATAAGAGGATAAATTGTTGTTTTAAAGCCACTGAATTTTTGGTAATTTGTTGGGGCAGCTCTAGGAAAGTAATACAGTAGCTCCTCACCCCCCCCCCCCTTTGCAATTTTGCTTTCTGCAGTTGTAGCTACCTGTAGACAACTGCGTTCTGAAAATATTAAATGGAGAATTCCAGAAATAAACAATTCGTAAGTTTTGAATGGCAGGAGTTCTGAGTTGCAGGATGGAATCCCATGCATTCTGCTGCATCCTACCTCATGTCCATCATCCTTTTGTCCAGCATCTCCGCACTGTACATAGTCCCTGCCCATCAGTGACTCAGTAACTGTCGCTTCAGTTGTGAGATCCCACTGTTGCGGTATCCCAGTGCTTGTGTTCAAATAGCTTTTATTTTACTTAATAATAGCCCTAAAGTGCAACAGTAGTGGTGGTGGCAATTTGGTTATGCCAAAGAGAAGCCACAAAGTGCCTCCTTTATATAAAAAGGTGAAAGTTCTTAATAAGGAAAGAGAAAAAAATGTATGCTGAGGTTGCTAAAATCTGCAATAAACAAATCTTCTATCCATGAAATTTTAAAGAAAAAGAAATTTGTGCTGGTCTGATGAGAGACCCCATTCACAGAATATTCTTATAATTGTTCTGTTGTATTGTTCCTATTAATCTCTTACTATGCCTACTTTATAACTTATACAAAAAACATAGCATACGTAGGGTTCAAAATTATCTGAGGTATCAGCCATCCACTGGGGGTTTTGGAATGTAACCCTTGCAGATAAAGGGGGACTATTGTACATCTATAGACACTCTTAGTCAACCCAACCAATATGATAAAGGAATAGTATCAACTTTCTGTCTAACTTCTCAGGTCCTACATTTAGCATTTGTAAAAAAAAAAAAAAAAAAAAAAAAAAAAAAAAGGTGAGTGGGTAATCTACCATTGTAGCACAGTTTACTTTGTTTTCCAACCATACTGAAAGTGTCATGCATTTTTATATTTTATGATTTTATTTCACAGGAGTTTATTGAATACTCCAGTTCATTATGATACTCTGTTGAACAAAGGGGAAAAAGCACACACACACACACACACACACACACAAATCCCTGCTGCAAGGGGGTTTATATTCTAGGTGAGGGTAAATGGAAAATAAGCAGCAAATTATGGAGTATAATCAGCAGAGTAAGGAAAATTAGACTTTCTGGAGGGATGTGATTATAAATAAAATAGCACAGACTTGAATGTAATGGCATTTGAAAAAGAAAGTCTAGAAGGAGGTGAGTAAGTACAACATGAATTTACATGAAGCAAAATAATTCAGTTCAGAGGGAACAGAAGTGCACAGGCTCTGAGTTGGGAGCTTACTCAATATATTTAAGAAACAGAATGATGACGTGGAGGAAATCAGAGGACTACAGCTCCTCCACTCTAAGCAAATCCATAACCATGGAGGATTTTCAAGACAAGAGGAATGTGACCTGATTGATGCTAAAGACAGGCATTTTTTATTACTTTAGCCATAAATTCCTTTGGTGAATCATATGGACTTTTCAGATGGATGTTTTAATGTTCATAACATTAAATGTGTAGAAAATACAAAGTAAACCAAACATAACTTGGCGATAGAGTAGAATATGTGATTCACAAAAAATCTAGCAGTGTGTGCATTAAACACTGTAATTTTGAAAGAATCGTAGGTGCAAATGATATTTCAAAATATCTATGGCAACTTCAATGTGATATAAAAATACCTATAATTTATTTTGGTGACAAAAACATAGATTTTTAGAAATATATTTTATTGATTTTTTTACAGAGAGGAAAGGAGAAAGATAGTTAGAAACATCGATGAGAAACATTGATCAGCTGCCTCCTGCACACGCCCCACTGGGAATGTGCCCGCAACCAAGGCACATGCCCTTGACCGGAATCGAACCTGGGACCTTTCAGTCCACAGGCTGATGCTCTACCCACTGAGCTAAACCAGTTAGGGCAAAAACATAGATATTTCTAATATTATTGTGAGTTCCCACCTATATTCATAATCAATGAGACCTACTTTTTGAATTCTATCCAGATAAATAACCATTGGTTTATATGCATGTTGTAGTGAATCAAGAATAGAAGCAGAAACACTAATAATCCATGTACTAGTATCATATTATTTTTTTATTTATTTCAGAGAGGAAAAGATATATTTTTGAAATTTCATAATATAATTAATAATCCAAATATAATTTTAGTCACCTAATTACCTTTAGTCACATAATTTTATACACCTCATTCAAATGGTTCACTCAGAATGTGCTAGAACACACTGCCTCTTGTACTTTACATTATGATTCTGTACAATTCAGTACATATACTGCACACCCACATGTGTTCACTAAAGTCTCTGTTAACTGTGATATTAAATATATGAAAAGTATATTCACTTGATTGTGATTTGTATACTTGCACTGTTGTGTGTGCTAATGCACATTTTAAAACATCTAGATACAGCAAAGGCAATATAGCATGTGTGTTTTCTTTTTCATCCACATATTTTTACGGCTGCTGTAATAGTTGTCAACCTAAACCTTGTCCTTGCCACAGGCTATGAAAGATAGTGCTTTGAAAGTGTTTTGTTGTTGTTTTTCTCTTTTCTTTTAATTCATTAAGGTATGGTCTGAGGAAGAAGCTGAAGACTCTTTTTTCTTTATAAAAAGTAAGAAACTTCCAAGCAGGATTAAGACACTATAGTTCCTGAGAAAATTCTACATTAAAATTCTGTATCTTTACATATTTCTATTGATATTCTAAGTAGAACTTGAGATTTAAAAGTTGGGAATATAGGATATGAATCAGCTTAACATTTAAGAACATGCATTATTAAAAAGGTGTTGTTAAAATGTCATATTGTAGGAACTACATTAGCATTGGTTTAAAGGTTAGCTATATTACATATGTCTTTAGATTCTCAAGAAATCTATAAAATTTAACTATATATGCACATGTGTACATTTTTATCTGCAAGTGTATGTATTTATATATACGAGCATGTACATACAAGTATACACAGAGAGACTCTGTCATTTTATAATGACAGGTATTGGCATTGCCTAGATAGTGAGTGGATAGAGTGAATGTAGTGATTTTTGTAAATTGCCTTTATAGCCTAAGAATAAAAAAATATATATAGGAAAGCTTTCTACTGCTTTGGCCAAAAGTGGTTCTTTGCCGAATCCATATCCCACTTCTGTTGACCCCTTGAATAGAGTGGCTCAGCTGTTCTTTGCTTTCATGCCTTATCCCATTTCATCTTAACAACTCTATAAAGGCACATATTGTCCTCTCCAGGTTATGGGTGATAAAACCAAGGGACTGAATGACTTCTGTAATGGCACAGGGCTCTGCTTTCCACCTTGAGAGTGCTTTGATTTCCACCGCATTTTCAGTGTATGTCAATGGAAAGTGGGATTGAGGACTATCTGCATTAGAATCAAATCACTTAGGATTACCTGATAAAAAGCAGACGTCTGATAACTCTCTGCATCCTAACAGATGAGAATCCATATGAGTGGATGCTGGAATTTGCATTTTTCCCCACCTAGGTGAATATTTTGTTCAGTAAAAGGCCGGCTAACAATAAATAAACCCCAGATCCTGGACTGCTGAGTCATTGTTTAGAGCCTTGCTTCTCAAAATGTGGTCAGTGCACCAACAGCACTGGAATAAACCCAAGGCTTGTTGGGAAAGAGGAAAAGCAAGCCCCTTCGCTGAGTGTTAACATGATCTCCAGGTGATTCTTGTGCATATTAAAGTGTAAGGATCACTGCCTTAAGACTTTTTCATTATTCTCATTGTTTTGGTGTTTTCCAAACTCTCATAATAATAATCACCTGGAGGCACTTGTCAATCATACATGCCCCCAACTTCTCCCTAAATAGTGTTTCTCCAGGTTTGGGGAGGTGTCTGCAATCTGTGTGCTTAAAAAGCACCCCAGGCGATTATTATCACTGGATAAGTTTGAAAAACACTACTTTCATGATCTCTAATAAAAGTCTCTGGTGTATGTCCTTTGGCTGTTGGAGTACATGGTGTTTTAGTTATTGATCAGCAGTTGTAGCAAAAGTATCTGTATCTGTGTGGTGGCAACATGCTATAGTTATCAGAGAAATCGGGGTGTCCTCTTACCCACTGGGTGCTAGGGGCAGAGTCCTTGCACTATCTCAAGAAAAAATAATTTTCTGAGACTCACACGGAAGGATGAGTGATTTTTATTTGTGTGGCGTTATATCTGTGTTTCTAAAGCCCCAGCCATAGAAGAAGTGTAGCTGGGACTTCAGTAAAGCTAGAGGCAAAACTATTGTCCAGGAGTCTCTGTTCCATGTGCGGCCAGATCCAGGACAGCATCAGGCCAGGTGCAGTCCATTTAGTCCCTTGTGTGTGTGTGTGGGGGGGGGGGGGGGCACATGACCGTGAGCCATGTGTCTGAATGCAAGGGAGCCAAGTGATTGCACCCCAAGAGATCCAAGAGGAACCAGGAGACGCCAAGAGCATAAGAGAGCGCGTTCCTTTGTTCTGGGAGTTAAGTATTTCAAATTTTGTGCCCTTGCAGTGGTCACACCCATTCAGGCCAATGACCTGTTCCCAGGTGTGACTGACAGGCAGTTACCTTACTGACATCCCCCCACCCCTTCCTGGGCATGTATCTGTTCTCCCTGTCTAGTTCCTTCCCTCACCAAGCTCTGCAGGGCAGAGACCAGTGGCTCCCTGGGAAGTGTTAAGCTTCAGCTCCCTGGTTAAGCTGCCCTATTGACATGCCTGTAACAGTTGGCCTTTCCTTTGCTTCCTAATTAATTTGGATCAGTATGGGCATGATGAGCACATGGACACAGGAGCCAGGTGGCCTGGGTGTGGACATGGCAAAGTTACTTTATTTCCGCATCCTTTAGTTCCCACACTTGTAAAATGAGGGCAATAATTATTTAAGTACTTCATAGGTTGTTGTGAAGAATATGAGTTTTTATGAAAACCTCTGAATACAGTTACTGTTTACCTCCTGTTACTGATGCCTGGTCTCCCTCACAAAACCCCTTTATAACTGGGCCATTGATTTTGTATTTGCTTCCTCTCCAAACACTCACCTCAGGTCGTTTCTTTGCCATCTTTCCTTCCTGAGAGAAAAATTCAGTTTTTTTGAGCTTCGATTTCTATGCTCTGAAGTCATTTTCCTCTCTCCTCCCATGTAGTCAAAAAGTGCATGTTTGAAAATTTCAATAAGAAAGTGGTCCCTACGGCTAATTGCAAGCATGTACCCCAAAATCAACTGCAGCTGTTCCACCCTTCTCCCAGGCCAGGTGGGTTTTGTGGTCCCCACCTTGTGCCTGAAAGAAACCTCAAAAAAAAAATCAATGAGATTTGTAAAGAGGCAGTGGGAGAATCAGCCAACTATTGAACAGCACAGACATTAGTGATTTTATTTACATCAGTATCCCTGAGGAGACATTTCAGAGGTAGGTTAACTGACAGAAAGATTGTGTAAATCCTCCGAAGCCATGCAGAGGAGGTGGATCCTGATTCCAAGGCCAGTTCTATTGGTTTCTGTAGCTAGTGCTTTTTTCCATTACAGTTATGTGTTTTCCATATTTCAAAAAGAAATTGAAGATGTATAGAGAGTTATGTACTGTACAAAACACATTTTAGAAAAAGAAAAGGATGAAGGTGATAAATTAAAGAAATTGTAACAATTTTGAATGCTTACAATGGGTCCAACTTTATGAGTTTTACATGTATTAACTCGTCTAATCTCTGAAATATTATTCATTGTTATTATAGTCCTCATTGTAAAGATAATGAAATTAAAGACCAGGGATATTAATTAAATGGCTCAAGGGAACACAGTAAGAACTGGTGCTGGCATTGGGAAGTAGGGAACCCAAATCCAAGCCTGAGTTCTCAACCACTGAACTACACAGCCTTCCCTGTTCTGAGCTCCCAAGTGCATTTTTGCTTTAAACAATTGGGCAGCTAGGGGCAAAACATAATTCATTAGAAATTGAACTTTTCATTTTTTGCCAAGAATAGATATATTTATTTATCTGTAGAAATATTTTTAAGGCCCAGCCGGTATGGCTCATTGGTTGAGTGTCGATCCATGAACTAAGAGGTCAAGTTCCCAGTCACAGCACATGCCCGGGTTGCCAACTCTATCCCTGGTAGGAATGCAGGAGGTAGCTAATCAATGTTTCTCTCTATCCTCTTCCTTCCTCTGTCTCAAATCCATAAAAAGCTTTTTTTGAAAAGAAATATTCTTCTAGGGTTCCATTTAAGCAAGGACATGTTTTTATATGTAACTAGAGGCCCGGTGCACAAATTCATATACCAGTGGAGTCCCTCAGCCTGGTCTGCAGAATTGGGCCAAAACCAGTTCTCCAACATCCCTCAAGGGGTCTTGGATTGCGAGAGTGAACAGGCCAGGCCAAGGGACCCCACCAGTGCATGATTGTGGCCAGGGAGGGCCTTGGGAAGTTGACCAGCCGGGAAAGGACCACAGGAGGGCTCCAGGGCATGTCCAGCCCTTCACACTCAGTCCCAATCGGCTAGACCCCACCAGCAAGCTAACCTACCGGTTGGAGCATCTACCTTCCGCTGGTTAGTGCACATCATAGCGAGCAGTTGAGCGGCCTTAGCATATAATTAGCATATTATGCTTTGAGTGGTTGAACTGGATGACTGGACACTTAACACATTAGACTTTTATTATATAGGATGGACTGCTTCCACCTGATGTAATTCTGCTTCCTACTCCTCCTACCACTCGTCTCCTTTAGATCTCTAAACTCCTGGACAGTACTGATGGTATACAACTGGAGTACTGACAGTCAAGAGCACATATTCTGTAAAACAGTGAAGTATATTTTTTAATATATAAAGGTTGAAGAACATTTCCATTCCTTCAGGTTTAGTTTGAAGAAAGTGGGAGTTGAAACTAAAGGAACTTTGAGTGTTTCATGGAAAGAGTCCCTCCACTCCACACCTCCCAAAAACTGTGCCAACATTTCCAGTGTCTGGGCTGGATGAATCACCACTTTTGGCAAATAGACTTTACAACTTCTTCCCCACTTTTAAAATAAACACATATGGCTTAGAAGAAGGCTACCTCCAGAAAACTGTTCTATACTGGTTACACATTGGTGGGGACTTATTTTAAGAGAAGGAGTGCACATTAGATCATCCTTGGGAATCCAGGAAAAAGCAAAGGGGAAAATATTTGAAAGACATTGTTCTGGTTCTTCATAGTAACTGGATTATCTGCTGGCCCCTGGGAATGTTGAAACCCAACCCGTTTGCATTTTGTTTAATTTTAGCTTTCTGTTCCCTTACTGTGACTTTTATAATTTGGATCCAACTAAATTAACTTTATATGAAAAGCCTGCCTGCTCTACAATGTGGGTAGGGTTAATCATGCCTTACTACGCAGCTGGTATTTATCATGGCTATAAAAGCCAGTTATGTATCTGTTCCTCTTCCATTCTAAATGAGATATTCCTGGAAAGCAGCAACTTTGATTGTTTTTTTGTTGTTGTTTTTTTAAATCCCCAGTACCAAGCAGAGGTCTTAACATTAATGTGATAATTAATATTGGTTGAAGAGGTGCCTCATCAAATAAATCTGTAAAAACAATACACCCATTGTTTTCAGGGAGGTAAACACACAGTATCTGTAACTAATGAGCATGAGATAAGAAATAGGGCTGCTGTGACAAGTACAAGCTCCATGTCACCTTGGTAGCTCAGCTGTGATCTGTTGTTTTCCTGGCTATTCTGCTTTTGGCTGCACAAAACAAGTTAAGCCCTCACAGCTGGTCATGCTGAACAGGGAACTGGCTTGTCAATTTCAGACACACTGAATAGCACTTGAGACAAAAGGGGAAGTCTGGCATGCGCCTCTTCTTCAGGAGGACCTGTGTGTGCACTGCTCCATCCACCTGTGCACTCACCATTGCTTTAAGCCACGCCAGCCCATCAGACCAGTACCAAAACATTACACAGGAGCAAGCACATCTCCCGGATTCAGAGCTGAAATGCAAAACTAATAGAAATCAAGGAAAAAAATAGTGCATGCAATCTTAGCAGACCATTTTCTGAAAATACATGGTCTTTCTGAATTCTCATGTCTCCATTTGATACATGAGAAAATGAGCTCAGGCAGGCATGGTATATGACGTGCCCATGATCACACAGCTAGGAAGTAGCAGAGGGAAAGATTTCGTTGCCCATCTTATTTTATTACAACAAAAAGTGAAGACTCAGAAAAATGATTTCTCATTCAGTTGTCAAATTACACCTGAGAAAGGAGTGATTAAAGAGGACACGAATGTAAAAGAATCACTGAAGTGAATGACAATGGGTACAATAAAGTTGAATCTTCTGTTGATATGAGATAGAAGTACACCAATTATAGCCGCCATTTTTCTTTGCATAGAATTTTTCACAAAATGTCGTGTTCACTCGTTTCACCCTTACAAAAACTATCAAACATTAATTCTCTGCATTGCACAGGTAAGATAAAGGAGATACAGAAACCCAAGGCCAAACAGCACTAGAATCCAGGACTGTCCCACGTGTTGAGTCCAGAATGACATTTTCTGCCCAAATTGCAGCTTGTGAGGCTCTTTAATAAAATTATACTAAATATTTAAAGAAAGGTGCTAGTCAAAAGGAGCTACTTTTTCTCCAAATTAACCACGAATTATTTCTGTGCTAAGTGACTTTCCCACATAAATTTTTGCCAACCGCTTCCTGATTGGGCCAGCTGATGCCCATTCAGAATTTTTTTTGTGGGGGGGTAAGATAATCAACCTTGATTAATGTGGTAAATTGAGACAAAATTGTTCATCTCCCTTTTCCCAAGCAATATTTCTTGTGTTTTTTCTTTCTCTTTTCTTTTAAGATTTTCTTTTTTCCTCTCTCAGATTTACTCTTCCATTAGTTAGGGTGTGTGTGTTTGGTTTGGGATGTTTTCCCTCCTCTGATGGAGTGATAGAGACAGCTGCATTATAATGGAGAGCACACATATCTTAGCGTCAAGTAGATCTGAAAGCACTGGGACACCACTTCAGAGTCATGCAGTGTTGAACAAAGGATTGAACTTCTCTGAGATACCTTTCTCATTGTATAGAACGAGGACAATAATCATAACATTCCAGGGTAGTTGTGAGAAGTAAAATTTCAAGTGCTGTGCCACTTGCATAGAGAAAGTACTTAATCATTAGACTTAATGCTATAGAAGGAGAGTTGTATGTGGTGCCTCTTCAATGTTGAGTCAATAAATACTTAATTGAAGGTTTGTGACAGGGTGTCCTGAACCTCTTGTAGGGAAACGTCATCTGTCCTTAAAGATAAAAGAAAACGACGAACAGTCCCATCCACATCATTCCTTACCCCAAACACCAGATATGTTGACATTATCTCTGAGGAAATAAACTTTTCTTCCATGTTTCTTTTTTTTCTTCTTCTTGGCATAAGTCATATATCAGGAAAGCAGCTGCAAGAATCATAGGGTTTTGACAGTTTGAGGCTGCTTGTCCTTGGTTTTCTTTATTCCTGTCACCATTATTCTTATTCTCTAAAATAGTCTCCTTGCACCAATGAAATATGTATATATATTCCAGTAGTTCATTTTCTAACTCCTGTTTTCCCCCAGGACTTTCAGAAATTGGACCCTAGAGGCCTGGCTTTATCAACCATAAGGAAAATTGCCATGGAAATACTATCAAACACCACGCCACTCAGCTGTATGTGAGGCACCAATAACAGCAGTGAGCATAGCCACTTAAATATGACTTGGGTCAAAGATCGTAATTATAGTTATGTAGTAAGTCCCTCAATAGAAAATCTCAACTAAAGTTGTTAAGTAAAAGTAGATTATTTATATTTGCCCTGGTTTATTTTTCAAACTTCAACAATGCTTTCTTTGAAGGAATTCCTTTAGAATAGTAGGTTCCTATGATATTTATTTAATGCAATAGGATTTGGTGATTACAATAACACGTGTGATTTGATTTTATTTCTTACAACAAAAAAACTCAGCAAACTTTATTGGGAAAGTTATTTTGTCCCCCAACATATTTATTAGCCAGACAATTTAACATTAACTGTACCCTTACCTCCTGTCAGATCAGCTCATTATTCTCACCAGCCCTCTTTTTCCATCCCAATGAGAATACAACAATCTCTCAGAAACGTGTTTCCAGAGGCGGGAAATCAAAGTGCAATAACAGAAAGGAGTTGCTTGTACAAAATTTCTTTTTAGCCTTCCATTTAATTTCTTAAGGGATCAGCTTTCCTGATTTATTAAAGAATATGGCAATATTTTTATGTTCCCCCATTATTTATTTTTATACTACTTGGCTTTTGATATATCTGAGTCATTCTTAAATCATGAACATGCAAATACTATTCTAACCCTAGTGGTACTGGAGGTTCTGCGATTTTAAAGCTAGTGAATCTTCCACAAGTAAGGACTAAGTTATGCTGTAGTAGCAACAACAGGAAAAAAAACACACAAAACTCCTAATGATTTAAATAACACCGTTTATTTCTTGCTCATGATACACCAGCATTGACATCAAATTGTCACTTCAAGTGACTTTGTGTTAGAGCATTGTGTCTGTTATGTTATGTTATGTTATGTTATGTTATGTTATGTTATGTTTTATGTTATTGAAATAGGAACCAATCAAATTTTCTGCAAGAACTGGTGGTAGAGGAGAAGAAGCCTTGTTAGAACATTTGTGGTCTATTTAAAATTTTATTGGAAACACTATAGAATTATATTTAATGCAATGGGATGATATCAAGGTTGAGGTTGGGGGAGGGAATAGGTTACAAAAAATGTTTTTTGTTGTGTGTGTGTGTGTGTTTGTGTGTGTTTTTGTTGTTGTTGTTGTTGTTAAAAATATGTGGTAGACCAAGATTCTTCTCCAGGCTTTCGCTCCCTTGTAGTTATTTGTGGCTCTGAGACTTTCCAGTAATATGTGAGTGAAGGTGACGTGTGTCATTTTCAGTCAAGTATAAGACAGAGTGTGAGAGTTTGGTTCCTGCTAGTAGGACTCCTTAAGACAGCTGCTCACATGAGGGCATCATCAGATGAGGGCTTGAGTCACTTAAGTTTGCTTTCTGTTGTGCTGTTTTTGTTATGAAAATATTGACAAGTATTTTAGAAGCTTCTCGTGTAAGATAATAATTATGCAGCTAGCATGTTAGTAATTCGGATGTCTTTTGATATTACTACTATGACAAACAGATCTCACTGTAGTTGTTTTAATAATTTTGGCTGTCATGAGTTGCATAAATGACATTGCATGAGATTTATAATGGTCACATACCAGATAAAATTTGTGACTTCTATGACTATAACTCTTTATTGTGTGTGTGCACGTGTGTATGTGCAGTAAGCTGAAGTAGATATTATAAAGTATTTAGCCATTATATTCTGTAATTCCACTTTTACGTAAATTCTTGAGAACACCAGGCAAGAATGTGATAAATTGCCGTGTGGAAGAAGGGTGGACCAGTCCTGCCTCTGCTATAAAGCAAGGTCACCTTCCGTAGGAGCTTCATTTGGGAAAAGGAAGAAAAGATCCATTAAAACTCCGTGTGCGTGTGTTGGAAACAGGCATGGGAGGCGTGGGATCAGGGAGGGACAGTGAACCCTCAGACCTTCGACTTCATGTCTCAGAATGATACATAGGACAAAAACACCATCATATAACCAGAAAGAGCTCTCTCTAGGAGCCTAAATAGCGTAAGCCCCTGCCTCTAATGTGGCACTTGGGTAATTGCCATTTTGCTCCAGATATTTGGAGTAAACTTTTGACACTATTTTTTACTAACCCATAGTGCAAGAGTGTTTTTGTTTCTTTACTTATCTTTAATATTTTCTCACCACAATGCTCTGGAAATATTTAGACATACTATAATGCAGTTTAAAGTAAACATCCTAATCCAATGGCAATAATTTTGAAGACGTGTGCCCTACATTCTGGTTTCAGGGAATAAAATTGTAACACTCAGGAACTGTATGGATATTTATGAAGAAGCCATTCTAGCTTTACTTAAAAGGACAAGCTATAAAAAGTAACTAAAAGCTTCTGCAGATATTAGTGCTGGGTAAGTGAAAATTATTTGAAATCCATTCAAAGAGGTGTGCTTCTTGTTCAGCTTTTCTCTTCTACCGCAGCTATAATAGGTCTCCATATTCCCTCAGCACTTTGTAATCCTTTTATTATGCCATTTACATTATTGAATTCTAATTTGATGTGTAATTGCCTTCTAGAGGTCAGGTTCTACTCTTACTCTTAGTACTTGGCACAAAGTGAGTGTTTTGAAAAAAAAGACTTGAAGAAATGCATGAAGAAATGTATGTGCAGTCCCTATTTTAATGGATGTAAAATGTTTGCAGTAAATAAATAGGACAAAAATGATGATTTATTTACTGGTATGAGTTGTCTCTCCTTTATAAGGATTTGACCAGCATATGTCCTATATTTTCTCTCTGATATTTTGTAAGTATAATTTTGAAAACTCTTTTTTACAAAATAGAAATGTTTCCTTTATACTTATTTTGAAACACTTAAGGAATAAATAGGACATATGCCAAAGTGAATCGGTAATTATTAATAGATGCTATTACCGATACTCCCAGCATCTGTCATGGATAATACAGGCGGGAATGCCTGAATCTGAAGATAAATTTATACATATGTTCTGGATTTTATTTATATTTTATTAACATTTTATTAATTATTTTCTTAGTATTAATAAATATGATAATAAACTAGCAAAGATTGTAGTGATGGTGACCTGTTTTGTATATCTGATTTAATAAGCATTATAATAATATTTATATTAGTTTTAGGGATCTTAATAACAAACTGATTTTTTTAATGTCAACACCCCCTTAGCAATAATCTAAAGCTTTCTGTATCTGATTTCTGTTTACCATTGTTTTTGCTTTCTACTCATGAGAAATGTTTCATAAAATTCAGTACCCCAGGCAGCAGAATATATTGAAAAATCTATGACAAATTTTGATCAAATAGCTTGATCCAGTGTGAATTTCAGAAAATAATGAGTATTGTAAAAATAAGCGAGAAAGACTGAGTGAAGATTTTATAAGGCATAAAGAAGCCAACTTGTCATGTAATTAGGCTGGAGGAAACAACTGATTGAAAATGGTTCCAGAATGTAGTGTTATATGCACTTGTATTTATTAAAACAGGAGAGATAAACATTCAATAAGTCTATGATTAATTGACACGGAGATGGAGATTACAAAGGTGTTCCTTTTTAGCATATTTAAAACACTTGGCAGGCATACGGCCAGTTAGGTGATGTGGTTTGGCTGCCTTGCCACTGGGGTTTGGCAGGGCTTCTTTAAATATATGTTTCCAAAGACGCCTCTTATAGCAGCTAAAAGTAGCTCCAGAATGGATTTGCAGTTGTATGCAGACTGTGTAGTTTCTATGCTGCAGCAGTGGCTAAGATTTATGATTTTATAGAATGCTTACTGAGTGCACTTGAGGTCATTTTTTCCAAAGCACAATAAGTTTTCCACTATAAAATTAGCTTTTATTCTCATGTGGTTGGTTTCACCCTTAAAATATACCAAATAGGAGAGAGTACTAGGAGCGGTGCAAAGCATCTATAGTAAGAAGCTGTCTATATGATCTGGAAGGAAGACAAGAAAGGGATATATCATGGGGTTGGTGCTTCTATGGTAAAATCCTTGGGTTCACCTCTCAATATTAAGTTGGCTCCTCATATCCAGGGTCACTACTGAAGGTGTTCCTTTCAAAGGCATCTATCTAGCAGAAAAGGAAAGCTGAGATCCAATCCATGCTCATTGTGTCCTGGGATGCTGCTGCACCAGCTATAGGGAGGGGCTGTCATATTGCAATTATCCCTCCACATTGTCTTTTTGCACTTTATCTGCTTAAGGAGGAATTTTTTTTATGCAAATGTTTTCTCATCCCCTATCCCCCCCCCTTTTTTAAAGGATGTTCTTTTTTAAACATGTTTTTATTGATTTCAGAAAGGAAGGGGGAGAGAGAGAGAGAGAGAGAGAGAGAGAGAGAGAGAGAGAGAGAGAGAGAGAGAAACATCAGTGATGAGAGAGAATCATTGATTGACTGCCTCGTGCAATACCCACTCTGGGAATCAAGCTCACAACCTGGACATGTGCCCTGATGAGGAAAGAAACTATGACCTGATTCATTGGTCAATACTCAACCACTGAGCCATGCTGGCGGGCCGCATCTCTGTTCTTTACCTTCACCCATTCCAATTAGAAAATCTACTTATATTTTCTTTGTAGGCTGCTAACACTTCCTCTGCTTTTTGAGTTGTTTTTTTTTCTCACTCATGAGTCAACCATGGTCTCTTACATACTCTACTTTCTCAGGCAATGTTACAGGGGAAATTTTTCAATCAGTGTTATTGGAATATAAAAACCACTTCTGTTTCTACTTTATTAATTGAATCATGGGTAAGTTGCCTAATATCCGTTAGCCTCAGTTTTCTCGTCTACAAAATAAGCAGAATAAGCAGAATAGTCCCTATATTACAGGGTTATGGGGTAAAGTGAGGTAATGCATACTAATGAGGAACAGGTGCTCAGTATAGATTCATTCATTTTCCCTCCTGATGGCTACCACACATACTTGTACATATTTATCTAATCTGTTCCTTGCTAGTATTAAAACTGCAAATAATAAATACAGGAGTCTCAGGTTTCTAAAGATACGGTGAAGTTTTCATTATAATTCTTCAGGCTTCCTGACTTCCTTTCAGATAGCCAACAGTGACCCTGAGATCACCCTCCTCTTTAACTGCATTACTGAGCCTCTAGTCCATCAGTGGACTGCCATTTGCCTTCCCTACCTAAAGCAATAGAGCACATAGTCCAAGAACATAGACAGCTGCAGATAGACAGCTCAGGTTCACATTCCATATCTTACTAGCCATCTGACCTTAGGGTCAGATGACCTTAAGCTTTCTGAGTCTTGGTTTCTTTTATCTATGGACTAAGAGTAATGATAGTACCAATGCTTTGAGTTGTTATGAATATTAAGTTAAAGCACTTAGTGAAATGCAATTCTCACTAAGCAAATTCTCAATTTCTTGCTTTTTATTACTTTTTACCTCATTTCTCAGGAAAACCTATCTGTACAATGTAGAAATAAATCTAAACTAAGAAATATTTCCCAAAATGCATCCTTCATAGGTAATAAATTTTGCTTTAAAGTTTACACACACATACCCACATTCAACATACATATAACATTTGGAAAAAGCTGGCTTAAAAAAGTTACACATGTTTGTATCCTACGTAAGTTCTCAGATTCTTTAATATTCCTATGTGCATTAGTAGGTTGAAGATCACAAATTATGTCCTAGACTAATTTACCCACATTACCTTTTTTTCTTATAAATTACTTCTGGTAATGGGTCTTCCAATTTCTCTCTTTTTAATCCTAATTCCACTCATACTTCTTTTAATAAAAAATTGGTAAACTTGGCATCTTTATGACATTACATGAAAAATTGTCCCAACTCCACAATCTTTTATTATGAAAAAAAGATGACTTAGCATACTAAGATAGTCAAAGAACTCTAAGGACTGTGAGCCTTGCAACTTGGGCTCCATTGAGGCTATGTCATTTGTTTATAAAAGCCATACATATATTGATTTCAGAGAGGAAAGGAAAGGGAGACATAAAAGCACTAATGATTACTAATGATGAGAGACAATTATTGATTGACTGCCTGATGCACACCCCACATTGGGGATCGAGCCTGCAACCTGGGCATGTGCCCTGACTGGGAATAGAACCATGACTTCCTGGTTCATAGGTCGATGCTCAAACACTGAGCCATGCCAGCCTGGCTTCAGAAGCCTTTTCAAGTGAGTATTATAAGTAATTTGAAATAAATTATCCAAAGTTTTATTTGATTTTAGAGAGCATGGCCAGAAACTTCAAATAATTTGATTTAGTTACAAATTTTACAAAATTAAAAATAACAATAACAAACATTTAAATAACTTTTACTATATACTAAGAAATTAACATATATTAAGTGATTTAATTACTACTAGCCCAATTGGAGGTTATTGTCTTATCCCTATTTTACAGATGAGAAAACTGAGGCACAGAGAAATTAGCTAAAGTTCACACTTATTTTATGTAGTTACTCTCAGAGTTGAACCCAGGAACTAAATTAATACTAAATATTAATTTAGTATTACTTACTTAATTAATTAATACTAAAATTAAAAACCATAATTAAAAACAAACTATGGAAATCAAGAACAAAAGCATTTATTAAAGAAATTGTAACACTGATACTCTGCATTTATATAACCAAACATGGTTGATCACAAAAGAGAATGCACTCATTATTTTAACTTGATGGCATTTTCTATCTATGGAATTTGACTCCTTAACTCCATATTTTAACCTGAAAAAAAAATGAGTAAAGATACTATAGAATGAGTATTTAAAAACAATGTCAGCAAGATGGCGGCATAAGGTAAACACCGTAAATGCAGCTGTGAACAACTATTTCAGAATATCCATGAAAAGAAAACATGGACACCACTCACAACCACAGGAAGGCTGGCTGAGTGAAAATCCTACAACTAGAAAAGAGTCTGAGACTCAGAGGAGTGGCGGAGGCAGAGTACAGAGGTACAGAGGCGCGCACGGGGCTCAAGGAGAGGGCTGGCGCCGGAGGACGCGGTTCTTTTCCAAAACGGAGAGAGCCACAGTTCCCAGCGGCTCTGAACTCCAGTTCCAGGTGACTTTCTGAAGACCCAGACACCCGGAGAAGGGGGACTGACTGGCACTGGGAGGAAATCCAAAGCGGGTTTCTCTCAGCGTTACTTGCAACAAATACCGTGGGACACAGAGACCCCGTGTCTCTTAGTGCAGGGCTGAGAAGCGCCATAGCTATTTGCTCCGCCCTGCCCTGCAAACTCCCCGAGGCCCCGCCCCTCACAAGCTGCATCAGAGGCTTTTGCATATAAAAGGCTGAGTAGCCTAAGGCAAAGGCTAAATCAACACCTCCTTAAAGATACAAGAGCCAGCCTCACCCAGTGGCCAGAGAGGGACCATCCTAAACAAAACTCAGATCTACAAGGAACACACTCGGGGCGGATGCAGTGAGAACAAAAGCCCCACTGAAGCAACTCTTGCCC
>PVJC01012812.1:0-17999 GCA_004026665.1 Murina feae
AATGGAATACTATGCTGCTGTAAAAAAGAAGGAATTCTTGCCATTTGCAGCAGCATGGATGGAACTGGAGAGTATTATGCTAAGTGAAATAAGCCAGTCAATGAAAGAAAAATACCACATGTCCTCACTCATCTATGGATGATAAAGACCACTATAAATTGATGAAAATAAACAGATACAGAGGCGGAACAGCATTGAAGGGACTGTTGACCTGCAGCTGGAAGGCTGGGGAAGGGTTGAGGGATCAATTGAAGGACTTGCATGCATGCATATGAGTATAATCAATGGACACAAGACACTGGGGGGTAGGGGAGGAGGGGGGAGGGTTGGGGGAGAAAAATGGAGACCTATCTAACACTTGTTGTGATACTATAAGCAATAAAACAAAATTTAAAAAAAGACATGGAAACAGCCTAAATATCCATCAACAGATGAATGGATAAAGAAAATGTCGTGCATACAATGAATATTATTCAGCCATGTTACTATTTACAACAGGATGAATTGTTAAGGCATTATATTAAGTGAAGTAAGTCAGAGAAAGCCAAATACTGTATCGTGTCACTTATATGTAGAATTTTAAAAAGGCAAACTCATAAAAACAGAGTGTATAATGGTGGTTGCCAGGAGCTGGGAGTAGGGAAAATGGAGAGATGTTGGTCGAAGGGTACAAAATCCTATATAATAAAAGGCTGATATATAAATTGTCTCCTCAAGAGTTCTACTGACTGGGAGTTTGATCACTCACTATGATTTTTGCTGACTACCAGGGGTGGCAAGAAATGAAGGAATACCCTGGCCAGCATCTAGCAGCCAGCAGCTGGGGGGAAGGAAGGCCCCAATTGGTCCCAATCACTAGCCACGTCTAGGGACCTACCCATGCATGAATTTTGTGCACTGGGCCTCTAGTTTCATTATAAGATGAATAAATTCTGGGGATCTAATGTGAAGCATAGTGATTATAGTTAACAATACTGTATTATACACATGAAAGTTGCTAAGATCTTAAATGTTCTCACAAGGAAAAACATATAGTAATTATGGGAAGTGATGGAGGTGTTAACTAATACTACTATAGGAATAATTTCACAATATATAAGTGTATCAAATCAACATGTTGTATATCTTAAATTTATACAATGTATTAGTCAATTATATCTTAATAAAGCTGAGCAATTTGTCACCATAAAAAAACTGCCATATGTTGTCCTTTTGTACTAACAAGTATAAATCTGTTCTCCACCACTATAGTTTTATCCTTTCAAGAATGTTATATAAATGGATTATGCAGTAGGTATCCTTTTGAGACTGATTTCCTTTTTAATATATTTTTATTGATTTTAGAGAGAGGAAGCAAGAGGGAGAAAGAGATAGAAATATTAATGAGAGAGAGAGATTGATTGGCTGCCTCCTACACTGGGATCGAGCCTGCAACCAGGGCCTGTAGTCTGACTGGGAATTCAACTGGGGACCTCTTGGTTCATGGATTGACACTCAACCACTGAACCACACTGGCTGGGTGAAACTGATTTCTTGCATTCAGCAAAACTACATATAATGGCAAGTTGTGTACTCAGAACTTGAATATTCAATAGCATACTCATAGTTTGTTTCATCTCATTACTGAGTAGTATTTCATGTCATGATGTATCAAATTTATTTAACCATTCATCTATTTGGGTTGTTTCTATTTTCTGGCTATTATGAATAGTGCTACTATGAACATTCCTGTACCCGTTTTTGTGTGGATGTATGTTTTCATTTCTCTAGGGGATATATTCAGAAGAGGGGTTACTGAGAGTTATAGACTGAATGTTTGCATTCCCCAAAATTCATATGTTGAAACCTAATCCCCAATGTGATGGTATTTGGATGTGGGGCCTTTGAAAGGTTATTGGGTTATGAGGTGGGGCTTTCATAAATGGGATTAGTGCAACTACAAAAGAGACCACAGAGAGCTCCCTCACATGTGAGCACACATTAGAAAAGACAGCATTCTATAAACCAGGAAATAGGCCCTCACCAGACACCAAATCTGCTGGCACCTTGATCATAGATTCCCAGCCTCCAAAACTATCTGCAATAATAAAAGAGAAACCTGCAAATTGACCATCCCTTCACTACACCCACCAGCCAATCAGAGTGATATGCAAATTAACCCAACAAAGATGGTGGTTAATTTGCATACACAGCTTCAGAGCAAAGACTGAAGACAGTGTAGAAGGAAGCAAAGTGCTGCAGAGGGGAGCGAAGCTGTGGAGAAGGGAGCGAGCAAGGCAGCAGAGATGGGAGGGAGCGAAGTGGCAGCAAAGGGAGGGAGTGAGGCAGTGGAGATGGCGGAGAAGGGAGGGAACAAGGCAGCAGAGATGGGAGGGAGGGAGGCAGCCAAGACAGGAGGGAGCGAGATGGTGGTGACAGGAGGGAGCAAGGCTTCGCTCCCTTCTCTGCTTCGCTCTGGCTCAGGAAGCCCTATTCTTGCAGGAATCTTCCTGTGATGGGGCTCTAGTCCTATATAATAAAAGCCTAATATTCAAATCAACTGAACAGCAGAATGCAGACTGATTGCTGTGATATACATTGACCACCAGGGCCAGACATTCAATACAGGAGCAGTCCCCAGCCCACTTGCCACAGGCCGGCCAAAGCAGGTGCCAGCAGGAGCCCCTGATCACCCCACTAATCGCCCTGCAGACTGGCCCTGATTGCTGGCCAGGCCTAGAGATCCTACCCAAGCACCAATTTCATGCATTGCCCTCTGGTAAGAAATAAATATTTGTTGTTTAAACCACCCATTCTATGGTATTTTATATTATAGCAGCCTAAATGAGCTAAGACAGTGGGTTATATGGTAAGTATATGTTTAACTTTGCAGAAAACTGCCACACTGTATTTAAGAGTAACTGTACCATTTTGCATTCTCATCAGCAATACATGTTTTAGTCCTCCATATCCTTGTGAATACTTGATACACTTAATGGGTATATTGTGGAATTTAATCATGTTTTCAATTTACTTTTCTCTAAAGATGTTGGTTATCTTTTGTGTGTTTACTTGCCTTTCATATATCCACTTTAGTGAATTCTTTCAAAGATATTTTGATCTGGTTGTTTTTTCACTGTTGAGTTTTGAATGCTTGTTATATATTCTAGATATAATAGCTTTGTTGGATATGCAGTTTGGAAATATTTTTTCAAGCATGTAGCTTGTCTTTTCATTTTTAACAGTGTCTTTTACAGTGCAAAAGTCTTTCATTTTAATGGACTCTAACTTAAAAACATTTTTAATGGATCATAGTTTGGTGTCATATGTAAAAATGTTTTGGCCCTAATCGGTTTTGCCCAGTGGCTAGAGTGTCGGCCTGACGACTGAAAGGTCCCAGGTTCGATTCTGATCAAGGGCATGTACCTTAGTTGCGGGCACATCCCCAGTAGGAGGTGTTCAGGAGGCAGCTGATCGATGTTTCTCTCTCATCTATGTTTCTAACTCTGTCTCTCTCCCTTTCTCTCTGTAAAAAATCAATAAAATATATTAAAAAAATAAAAGATAAAAAAAATGTTTTGCCTAACCTCCGATAAGATTTTCTACATTTTCTTCTAAAAGTTTGATAGTTAAAAATTTTGCATTTAGAATTAATTTTTTCTATAAGGTGTGAGGTTTAGATTAAGGTTCTTTTATTACACGTGGATATGCAATTGTTCTAGCACCACTTGTTTAAAAGATCCTTCCTCCATTGAATTGCCTTTGCATCCTTGTCAAACATCAATTAGCCAAAGCTAGAAGCTTAGGTTATTGATTTTAAATCTTTCTGATTTCTAATGTATGCATTCAATGCTGCATCTCCTAAATTTTGATAAATTGAATTTTATATTCATTTAATTCAATATTTTAAAATTTCTTTTGAGACCTCTTTAGAAATATGTTGTTTAATCTATAAATATTTTGGGATTTTCCTACTTTCTTTCAGTTATTGATTACTAGTTCCATTCTTTTGTGTTTTGAGAGCATACTTTGTATGATTTCTATTAGTTTACACATGTTAAGGTGTGTTTTATGGCCTAGAATGTGGTCTATCTTGGTGAATGTTCCATGTGCGCCTGAGAAGAATGTGTATTCTGCTGTTGTATAAAATATTTCATCCCTATCAATTAGATCCAGTTGATTGATGGTGCTCTTCAAGCCAACTATATCCTTACTGATTTTGGCCTGCTTGATCTATCTATTACTGAAAGAGACCTGTGAAATCTGAAACTATAATAGTGGATTCATTTATTTTTCCTTGCAGTTCTGTTTTTGCCTCACATATTTTGACACTCTGTTGCTAGGTGAATACACATTAAGGATTTTTATATATTCTTGGAGAATTAACTCCTTCTATCATTATGCAATACACTTCTCTAATCCTGATAATTTTCCTTGATCTGAAGTCTGCTTTGTCTGAAATAAATAAACTACTCCAAATTTCTTTTGATTAGGGATAGCATGGTATGTTTTTCTTCATCTCTTTACTTTCAACCTATCTGTGTCTTCATACTTAAAGGTTTCTTATAGATAATATACAGTTAGGCCTTCTTTTTAACCACTCTGTCAGTAACTGATTTTTAATTGGTATATTCAGGCCATTTACATTGAAAATGATGAATTATATAGCTGAATTAATACAGGAGTGAGCAAAAGTGGGTTTACAGTTATTCATATGGAAAAAAACATGCAGGTTATGGTTATCCAAATATCTTCAGTAACTCTGTGTTTCATGTACTCACAACTGTAAAGCTACTTTTGCCTGCTCCTGTATATACCATATTTATAACTTTTTTTACTCACTACTCTTGTTCTTTGTTTATTTTTTCTTTTCCTCTTTCTTTGCCTTTTCTGGTTTTAATTTTATGTGATTATATTTTCTCTCTTTGAACATCAATTGCACTTCTTTTTTTAAAAAATAGTGTTTGCACTATACATTTACACCTAAATTAGTCACTTTTACTTTATTTATTTGTGTTAATCCTCACCTGTGGATATTTTTTCCATTGTTTTTTTTTTCATTTTTATAGAGAGTGGAAGGGAGGAGGAAAGATATCTATATGAAAGAGAGACATCGATTGATTGCCTCTCGCACATGCCCTGACAGAGCTTACAACCCAGGTATGTGCCCTTGACCAGAATCAAACCCACAACCCTTGAGTCCACAGGCTGACGCTCTAACAATGGAGGCAAACCGACTAAGG
The DNA here is from genome assembly GCA_004026665.1 of Murina feae. Lineage (NCBI taxonomy): Eukaryota > Metazoa > Chordata > Mammalia > Chiroptera > Vespertilionidae > Murina > Murina feae. The sequence goes on from PVJC01012812.1 coordinate 5,223, forward strand.
CAAATAAGTCACTTTTAAATAACAATATAACGTTTCACTGGTAGAGCAGTTACCAAATCTTCCTTCCCATAACCTATATCACTGTTGCCATTCACTTCACTTATCCATAACTTTAATCACCAAATACATTGTTGGTATTTTAATTTAATTTTATTGTGGTAAAAACAATTCACATGAGTTTTACCATCTTAAATTTTTAAAAAGTCAGTACATTATTGTTGACTACAGTTACAATATTGTGCAGTATATCTCCAGAGCTTATTTAGGTTGTTTAACTGAAACTATATGCCTATTGATCTAAAACCCCTCCCTTTTTTTTCTTCGTCCAACCTCTGGCAACCACCATTACGCTCTTTGATTCTATGAATGTGACTATGTTAGACAACTCATTTAAGTGGGATCATGCAGTATTTGTTTTTCTATGACTAGCTTATTTCACTTAGCATAATGTTCTCTAGAGTCATCCATGGTGTTGAAGATTGTAAAATTTCCTTTTTTAAGGCTGAATATAACTATTGTATTCAATTAGAATTTTTACAATTTTAAAGATTCATTCATCTGTAGGTGGATATTTAGGTTGTTTCTACATCTTGGCTATTCTATATTATAAAAGAGAAACATGCAAATTAACCATCCCTCTGCTATGCTCAAGCCATTCCCACAAGCCATATCCACAAACCAATCAGGAGCGAGTATGCAAATTAACCCAACTAAGATGGCAGTGGCCACAGAGTTGGAGTGAACAGGAGATTTGGGTTGCCCCTAGCGATGGAGGAAGCCATGCTTCCTGCCTGTCTTGGCCAGACATGGGCTCTGCTCAAGGCTACAAAGTTTCAATTATAGAAGGTAAATAAATCCCAGAAAAAAAGAAAAAAGGAGAGGCTGGGAGCTTGGATCGTTGGGGGTCATGGATAGCCTGAAAATGGCCATCAGCCTGTCACGCTGAAGGGGCTGTGGGCAGCCTGAAAATGGCCCTCAGATCCTCACCAGGCTGGCCAGGCACCCCAGTGGTGACCTCCACCTTGAAGGGGATGTGGCCAGCCTGAAAAAACAGCCCTCAGCTCCTCACCCAGGCTGGCCAGACCCCCATGGGGTGAGGGTCCCCACTGGGGGGCTTGACCAGCCTGTAAATAGCCATCAGCTCCTCACCCAGGATGGCCAGGTACTCCAACAGGACCCCCACCCTGATCTGGAACAAACTTCAGGGCCAACCAGCTGACCCTCACCCACGCAACAAGCTTCTGTCTTATATAATAAAAGGATAATATGCAAATTGACCCTAACAGCAGAATGACTGTGAATGACTGGTCACTATGACACACACTGACCACCAGGGGGCAGATGCTCAATGCAGGAGCTGCCCCCTGGTGGTCAGTGTGCTCTCACAGGGGGAGTTCTGCTCAGCCACAAGCCAGGCTGATTTCTCCTAGCACAGTTGTGGTAGTGGAAGCCTCTCCCGCCTCTTCAGCAGTGCTAAGGATTCTGACTGCAGCTTAGGCCTGCTCCCTGCTGGCAAGTGGACATCTCCCGAGGGCTCCCAGGCTGCCAGAGGGATATCTGACTGCCAGCTTAGGCCCAATCCCTTGGGGAGTGGGCTTAAGCCAGGAAATGGACATCCGCTGAGGGGTCCCAGACTGTGAGAGGGAACAGGCTGGGCTGAGAGACCCCCCCCGCCCCAGTGCACAAATTTTTATGCACTGGGCCTCTAGTTATAAATAGTGCTGCAGTAAACATGGGAACCTCTTCAAAATACTAATTTCAATTCTTTTGGAAAAATAACCAGAAGTAGGATTGCTAGGTAATATGGTAGTTCTATTATTAAATTTTGGAGGAGCCTCCATATTTTTTCCATAGTGCCTGTATCATTTTGCATTTCTATCAACAGTGTGCAAAGGTTCCAATTTCTTCATATCCTTGCTAATACTTATTGTCTTTCTTTATAGTAGCTACCTTGACAGATTTGAGGTGATATTGTGATTTTGATTTGCATTTTCCTAATAATCAGTGACATCAAAATCTTTTTATGTACCTGTTGGCTATATGTATGTCTTTGGGAAAATGTTTATTCAGATCCTCTGCCCATTTTTAAATTGGGTGGTTTGATTATTTGTTGTTGAATTGTATGAGCTGTTTATATATTTAGATACTAACACCTTATTGATTGTATGATTTATAAATATCTTTTCCCATTGGGTGAGTTGACTTTTAAATTTTTTAAATAATTTCTTTTGTTGTGTAAAAGCTTTAGCTTGATATAGTCCCATTTATTTATTTTTGTTTCTTTGCAGTTGGAGTTGAATTCATAAAAACATCACCAAGACCAAGGTGTCAAGGAGCTTGTGGTCTATGTTTCTTCTATTTTATGGTTTCAGGTCTTTAATCCATTTTAGCTAATTTTTGTATATTGTAAGATATTGGTCTAGTTGTATTATTTTGCATGTGCTGTACAGTTTTCCCAACACTAATTATTTTCCCTTTATTGATTAAGAATATTACAAATGTGATTGTATCCCCCCAATGTCCTCTCATCCCCCACTTCTGCCCTCACCCTTACCCCCTGTTGTCCCCATCCATCACTTATGCTTATATGCATGCATACAAGTCCTTTGGTTGATCTCTCCCCCTCACCCCCACCATTCCCTACTTTCCCTCTTAGTTTTGAGCATCTGATCAATGCTTCTCTGTTTCTACATCAGTTTTTGTTCATTGGTTTATGTTGTTCATTGTAATCCACAAATGAGTGAGAGCATGTAATACTTATCCTTCTCTGACTGACTCATTTCACTTAGCATAATGCTCTCCAGCTCCATCCATGCTCTTGCAAATGGTAGGAGTTCCTTCCTTTTTACAGCAGCATAGTATTCCATTGTGTAGATGTACCACTGTTTTCTAATCCATTCATCTGCTGATGGGCACTTAGACTGATTCCAAGTCTTAGCTATGGTAAATTGTGCTGCTATGAACATAAGGGTGCATATGTCCTTTCTGATTGGTGTTTCTGGTTTCTTAGGATATATTCCTAGAAGTGGGATCACTGGGTCAAATGGCAGTTGCATTTTCAGTTTTTTGAGGAAACTCAGTACTGTTCTCCACAGTGGCTGCACCAGTCTGCATTCCCACCAGCAGTGAACAAGGGTTCCTTTTTCTCCGCATCCTCACCAGTATTTGTCATTTGTTGATTTTTTGATGATGGCTATTCTGACAGGTGTAAGATGGTACCTCATGGTTGTTCTGATTTGCATACCTCCAATGATTAGTGACTTTGAGCATGTTTTCATGTGTCTCTCAGCCTTATTTATGTCCACTTTTGAAAAGTGTCTATTTAGGTCCATTGGCCATTTTTTGATTGGATTTATTATCTTCCTTTTTGTTAAGTTGTATGAGTTCCCAGTAAATGTTGGAGATTAAACTTTTATCACAGATATCATTGGTAAATATGTTCTCCCATGCAGTGGGTTTTCTTGTTGTTTTCTTTATGGTTTCTTTTGCTGTGCAGAAGCTTTTTATTATGATATATTCCCATTTGCTTATTTTCCCTTCAGTTTCCATTGCCCTAGGAGTTGTGTCAGTGAAGAAATTCTTTTGGCATATGTCTGAGATTTTGCTACCTGTGGATTCTTCTAGTATTTTTATGGTTTTCCATCTTACTTTTAAGTCCTTTATCCATTTTGAGTTCATTTTTGTGTTTGGTGTAAGTTGGTTGTCTACTTTCATTTTTCTTGCATGTGTCTGACCAAATTTCCCAGCACCATTTATTGAAGAGATGGTCTTGGCTCCATTGTATGGTCTTCCCTCCTTTATCAAATATTAATTGAGCATAGTGGACTCTCTATTCTATTCCATTAGTCTATATGTCTGTTCTTGTGCCAGTACCAGGAAGTTTGGAGAACAGTGGCTTTGTAATACAGCTTGATAACTGGTATTGAGATCCCTCCTACTTTGTTCTTCTTTCTAAGGATCGTAACAGCTAGTTGAGATTTTTATTTTATTTTATTCCAGATGAATTTTTGAAGAGTTCTTTCTAGATCTGTGAAATATACTGTTGGCATTTTAATGGGGAGTGCATTGAATCTAAAGATTACTTTGGTTGTATGGACATTTTAATGATGTTGATTCTATTGATCCATGAACACGGAATGTTTTTCCACCTGTTTATGTCTTCCTCTATATCTTTTTTCAATGTTATGTAGTTTTCCGAGTATAGGACTTTTGCGTTATTGGGTTAGTTTAGTCCTAGGTATCTTAATTTTTTTAGTGCAATGGTAAATGGGGTTGTTTTTTTTTTAATTTCTCTTTTGTAAGTTTACTATTGGCATATAAAAATGCCATAGATTTCTTGGGGTTAATTTTGTATCCTGCTACATTGCTAAATTCATTTATTAGGTATACTAATTTTTCTGGAGTCTTTAGGATTTTCTAAGTACAGTATCATGTCAACTATGAATAATGACAATTTTACTTCTTCTTTTCCAGTTTGGATGCCTTTTATTTCTTCTTCTTCCTTGACTGCTTAGGCTATCACTTCCAGTACTATGTAGAACAGGAGTGGTGAAAGTGGGCATCCCACTCTTGTCCCTGTTCTTAAGGGAAATGGTTTTAGTTTTTGCCCATTGAGTATGATGTGGGCTGTAGGTTTGTCATATAAAGCTTTTATTATGTTGAGGTATGATCCCTCTATTCCCACTTTGCTGAGAGTTTTTATCAAGAAAGGGTGTTGGATTTTGTCAAATGCCTTTTCTGCATCAATTGATATGATTATGTGATTTTTGTCTCTCAATTTGTTTATGTCATGTATCATGTTTATTGATATGTGGATATTGTACCAGCCTTGCATTCCTGGAATAAATCCCACTTGGTCATGGTGTGTGATCTTTCTAATGTAATGCTGGATCCGGTTTGCTGAGGATTTTAGCATCTATGGTAAGGTGACCAGATTTTAACATTGGTAAAGTGGGACACCATTGACCACTTGGCCGCCAAAAACCGTATATTCCCTACCAGTTCTCCCACCATTCCCTAGCTTATTGTTCATTCTTTCCCAAAATCAGGACTTTTTAAAAACACCGTGGGATGTGGGACAAATTGTTAAAAATCGGGACTGTCCCACCAAAAGCGGGACTTTTGGTCACCTTAATCTATGGTCATCAAGGATATTGGCCTATAATTCTCTTTCTTTGTGGTGTCCTTATCTAGTTTTTGGATTAGGGTAATGCTGGCTTCATCGAAGGCATTTGGAAGTATGTCTTCTACTCTAATTTTTTGGAATAATCTGAGAAGTATTGGCTTTAGTTCTCCTTTTAATGTTCGGTAAAACTCCCCTGTGAAGCCATCTGGTCCAGGGCTTTTATTTTCTGGAAGCTTTTGGATTACTGTTTCAATTTCATCAGTCATTTTTAGCCAATCAGACTTTTTGATTCTTCCTAATTGAGTTTTGGAAGCTTGTATTTTTCCAGAAATGTGTCCATTTCATTGAGGTTGTCCAGTTTGTTGGAGTAGAGTTGTTCATAGTAGTTTTTGACAATCCTGTGTATATCAGTAGGGTAGTTGTTATTTCACCTCTTTCATTTCTGATTTTGTTTATTTGGGTCCTCTCTCTTTGTTTCTTGGTGAGTCTGGTGAGAGATTCATCAGTCTGGTTAATTCTTTCAAAGAACCAGCTCTTGGTTTCATTTATCTTTTGTTTTTTGTTTTTTTGGTCTCTATGTCATTTATTTCTGCTTTGATCTTTATTATTTCCTTCCTTCTTGATACTGTGGGATTTTCTTGTTGCTCCCTTTCTAACTCTTTGAGTTGTAGGGTTAGATAATTTATTACTAGTTTCTCTTGTTTTCTGAGGTAGGCCTGTAGAGCTATGAACTTCTTTCTCAGGACTGCTTTCATTGTGTCCCATAGATTTTGGATTGTTGTGTTTTCACTGTAATTTGTTTCCAGGATGCTTTTTATTTTTTCTTTGATCTCTCTGGTAACCCAGTAATTGTTTAATAACATGCTGTTTAGCCTCCAGGTGTTTGATTTTTTTTCAATGTTTGTATTGTAGTTGAATTCTAGTTTTATGCCATTATGGTCTGAAAAGATGCTTGTTATAATTTCTATTCTCTTGAATTTGAAGAGACTTTGCCTGTGTCCTAATATATAGTCTATCTTTGAAAATGGCCCATGTGCACTGGAGAAGAATGTATATTCTGTAGCTTTGGGGTGAAATATTCTGAAAGTGTCAATTAAGTCCATCTGATCTAGTGAGTAATTTAGGATTGCTATTTCTTTGCTGATTTTTAAAAATATTTTATTGATTTTTTTTAAAGAGAGGAAGGGAGGGGATAGAGAGTTATAAACATCGAAGAGAGAAAAACATTGATCAGCTGCCTCCTGCATATCCCCCAACTGGGAATGTGCCTGCTGCCAAGGTATATGCCCTTGACCATACTAGAACCTGAGACCCATCAGTCCACAGGTCAATGCTGTAGCCACTGAACCAAATCATTCAGGGCACTTTGCTGATTTTTTGTTTAGAGGATTTATCCAGTGGTGTCAGTGGGATATTAATGTCCCTTACTATGACTGTATTGTTATCGATCTTTCTCTTGATATCATCCAGAGTTGTTTTATGTATTTGGGTGCTCCTATATTGGGTGCATATATGTTTGCCAGAGTTATATCTTCTTGTTCAATTGCTCCCTTTAGTATTATGTAGAGTCCTTCCTTACCTCTTGTTATGGCCTTTACTTTGAAGTCTATTTTGTCAGATACAAGTATCGCAACCCCAGCTTTTTTCTCATTTCATTTGCCTGAAAAAATTTTTTCCATCCCTTCACTCTCAGTCTGTGTGAATCATTTGTTCTGAGGTGGATCTCTTGCAGACAGGAAATATATCATTCATATTTTATCCATTCAACTACCCTGTATCTTTTGATTGGAACATTTAATCCATTTACATTTAATATTATTATTGTAAAGTACTTGTTTGTGGTCATTTTTATCCTTAATGTTTGTGTTTCTTCTTGTCTTTCTGTTTCTTCTTTTTACAGCAGTCCCTTTAGCATTTCTTGCATTGCTGGCTTCATAGTAATAACTCTCTTAGCCCTTTTTTGTCTGTGAAGCTTCTGATTCCACCGTCAGTTTTGAATGATAGCCTTGCTGAGTATAGTATTCTTGGATTCATTCCTTTGCTTTTCATCACTTTGTATATTTCATTCCATTCCCTTCTTTCCTGGTGTGTTTCTGTTGAGAAGTCAGCTGATATTCTAATATGAGATCCCTTGTCGGTAACTTTCTGTCTCTCTCTAGCAGCCTTTAAGATTCTTACTTTGTCATTGGTGCTTGCCAATGTAATTATGATGTGTCTTGGTGTTAGTCTGTTGGGGTTCATCTTGTTTGGCACTCTGTGTGTTTCTTGGACTTGTGTAGTTTTTTTCTTGCCAATATCAGGGAAGTTTTCTGTCATTATTTCTTCAAACAGGTTTTCTATTCCTTGCTTCTCCTCCTCTCCTTCTGGTATCCCTATTAAGCGAATGTTGTTTCATTTTGCATTGTCCCAATGCTCCCTTAGGCTCTCCTCTTGCTTTTTAAGTTTTTTTTTTACAGTTGCTCCTGTGTTTGTGTGTTTTTTTCTACCTTGTCTTCTAATTCACTGATGCGATCCTCAGCCTCTTCTAGTCTGCTGTTTAAGCCTTCCATTGTGTTCTTTATTGCAGCTATGTTGTTCTTCATTTCCTCTTGGTTCCTTTTCATGTTGGTGACATTCTCATTCAGCTCCTTATAATTCTCACTGAGTTGTGTGTATTTGTCATCCAGCTATTTGAGCATCCTTATAACCATTACTCTGAATTCTTTCTCTAGTAAGTTAGTGGCCTCAATTTCATTTAACTCCCTTTTAGTGATTCCTCTTTTTCTTTCCTTTGTGGATTGCTTTTTTGTCTTCCCATGTTTTGTTGTAATGTTTTAATTATAGCTCCGATTGCTTTGCTACCCAGTTTCTTTTGGGAATGGTGCTACTGGTATAACCTCTCAGGTCTCCTGGGTTTGGCAGTCTAGTGTAGCTCCCTACTTGAGCTATTTTGGTTCTTTTGATGTAGGCCTGCGAGCAGGAAAGGTGCAACTGAGGTGTCTAGAAGTCAGCAGCCATGGAGGGGGTCTCCCAATTTTTGCTGTCTTTTGCCCTTAGTTGAAATCACGCATGCCCAGCAGGAACTCACAGTGGCACCCAGGGACTGTCTTTTGGGGTGGTGGGGCTCAGGAGGCCTGCGTTGTGGAAAAGCATGACTGTGGTGCCCAGAGTTCTGTAGTTTTGATGTGGGCAGACTCAGCTTTTACTGCTCCCTCCATGGTTGGATACACGCAATCCCAGTGGCAGTTCACAGGGGTACCTGTGGTGTGTTTGCCAGCAAGGTGTGCTGACACACTCGGAAGGGCCCTGACACTGAAGCTACTCACTTACAGTGTCTGTGGGTGGGTATCCCAAAAGAGGGAATGTAGCGTTTCTGCAGCTAAGTAGTGTGCCTCTGTTTGTTAGAGTGTATGTCCAGCAGGGCTCACAGCAGGGCACCAGGGCTGCTTGTGGAGCAGTGGTCTTGGGAGACCTGTATGCTGGAAAATCATGCAAAAGTAGTGTCCAGAGTTCTGCAGATGTGGGGTAGAGAAACTCAGTTTTTGCTGATGCACATGTGGTGGATAGGTATGTGTTCCCAGTGGTGGCACACTGGAACACTGGCAGTGAGTTTTCTAGGGCAGGCTCACTGAAGCACTCTGAAGGGCACTTGAGGTGTCTTTGGGCAGGTGTCCAGGATGGGTGAATTCAGAACTTCTACTGCCCAGTGGGGTGCATCTCTATTTGTCCAAGATTGGACCCAGCAGAATCTCACTGTGGCTTCCCAATGTGCCCTGTGAATATGGGCTCAAGGGGAGTGAGCAACTGTGGGTGTTTGCTGGCACTGAGCTCTGCCACACACTGAGAGGCTCTCGTGCTTAAGGGCCCTGGCATTACAGTTGTGCAGCTGGGTGTGTGTAGGCAGTTATTCAGGTGGAGAGAGTTCAGAATTTCCACTGGAAGGCGGTACACTGTATCTGTACAAAATCACACCCAGGTGGAGCTCACAGTGACTCCCAAGAGAAGTCCATGGAACAGTGCGCCTCCTTGGCGACCTGCATACAGATATGCGTGAATGCAATGACCAGAGAGCTGTAGATGCGCAAATGCGTGAATGCGAGGTCGGAAGTTTGTGCTGGGGAGAGGGAGGCTGCACTTACTGCTGGGCGGTGCTCCAGTGCTCCAGTGCTCCATTGGAGGTGGAGATCCCAAGGTCTGTGAGTCTGCAGATGGGACAGCAGTATTTTGGATGGAGTGGCTGCCGGGTCATGCAGGTAGTGTCCCAGGCCTGTTTGGGTGGTGGCACTGAGGAGTTCCGAGAAGAGGTAGCTCTTCCCTTCAAGATGATGTGGGCTCTGTGCCTGAGTCCTGCAGTCCAGAGAGTGCCCGCAGCGGTGGTAGTCTCTCCCTGTCTCAGAGAGCCTCGTCTGCCAGCCTCTGCCACTTCTGCTGGATTTAACTGTCCCTCACTCTCACACACACACACCACACACATCCACACATTCTCCTTTCATCCCTATCCCTCACCTCCATCCTGCCAGCCGGCATTTTTCCCCAACACTAATTATTAAGGAGAGTTTTCTTTGTCCATTTTATGCTCTTGGCTCCTTTGTCATCAATGTGCCCATATACATATGGGTTTAGTTTTTGGGCTCTCAATTCTGTTCCATTTATCTGTGTATCTGTTTTTATGCTGATGGCATACTGTTCTCATTTGTAGTGTAGTTTGAAGTGGGAAGTATGATGCCACTGGCTTTGTTCTTATTTCTCAGGATTGCTTTGGCTATTTGGTCTCTCTATTGGTTCCATACAAATTTGAGGAATTTTGGTTCTTTTTTTTTTAATGCCGTTGGTGTTTTCATAAGGATTGCATCAAACCTGTACATTGGTTTAGGCAATATGAATATTTTACAATGTTAATTCTTCCAATCCATTAGCATGAAACAATTTTCATTTATTTGTGTTTTCTTCTAATATTTCAACAATATCTTATAGCCTTTAGTATACAGGTCTTTTACTTATTTGGTTAAAATTATTACCAGCTATATTTTATTTTTTTGTTGCACTTATAAATGGACTGTTTTTCTTAATTTCTCTTATAGTTCATTGTTAATGTATAAAAATGCAACAGGGTTTTTTAAAAAAATATATATTTTATTAATTTTTCACAGAAAGGAAGAGAGAGAGATAGAGAGTTAGAAACATCTATGAGAGAGAAACATTGATCAGATGTCTCCTGCACACTGCCCACAACCAGGGTATATGCCCTTGACCGGAATTGAACCTGGGACCCTTGAGTCTGCAAGCTGACGCTTTTTCCACTGAGGCCACCAGTCAGGGTGCAAGAGGTTTTCATGTATTTAATTTTTTAGCCTGCAACTTTACAGAATTTATTTATTTTGTAGTAGTCTTTGGGTAGTATTTTTAGGGTTTTCTATATATAAAATTAAGTCATCCCAGCAGAGTGACAGCTTTACTTTTTCCTTTCCAATGTGGATGACTTTCTTTTCTTTTTTCCTGTCCAACTGCTTTGTTTTGGACTGCCAGTACTATGTTGAATAGAAGTGGTGAGTGCAGGCAGCCTTACCTTGTTCCTGATCTTAGAGAAAAAGCTTTCGGTTTTCACCAGTAGCTGTGGGCTTGTCATAATGGCTTTTATCATGTCGAAGTACTTCCCTTCTATAACTATTTTATTGCAATTTTTCACAAATATATGTTTAATCTTATCAAATGCTTTTTCTGAATCTATTGAGATGATCATATGGTTTTTATCTTCTATTTTATTAATGTGATATGTCATATTAACTGATTTGTGGATGTGGAACCATTCTTGCATCTCTGGAATAAATCCCACTTGATCATGGTGTATGATTCTTTTAATATATTCTCTTATTTAGTTTGCTAATTTTTGAGAATTTTTACATCTATGTTTATCAGAGACATTGGCTTGTAATTTTCTTTTTGTGTGTTGTCTTTGCCTGGATTTGATATCAGGAAAATATTGGCCTTGTAAAATAAATTAGAGAGCACTGCCTCCTCTTCAAGCTTTTGGAAGAGCTTGGTAGGATTCACTAGTGAAGTCATGTGGTCTGAGACATTAGTTTTTTGAGGAAGTTTTTTTATTTATATTCAATCTTCTTACTAGTTACTATTCAGATTTTCTATTTCTTCATGATTTAGTCTTCGAGTTGGATAGGTCTCATAGTTATTTATTTATTTATTTTGTTGTTGTTGTTGTTGTTGTTGTTGTTAATCCTTACGCATGGATATTTTTCCATTGATTTTTAGAGAGAGTGGAAAGGATGGGGAGAAACAGAGGTAAAGAAACATCGATGTGAGAAAGACACATAAATTGGTTGCTCCCCACACGTGCCCTGGGACAGGGACAGGGATTGAGCTTGCAGGCAAAGTATGTGCCATTTACCAGAATCAAACCCAGAACCCTCAGGCTACATGCTGATGCTCTATCCATTGAGCCAAACAAACTAGGGTGACTTCTTTTGGGGTCTTTTTATCCCTCATTTCTCCATCTTCTTCCTCCTGAGTCATTTTTAGATTTCTATCTTTGAGCTAGCTAATTCTCTCTTCCACATGGTCCATTTTATTTCCATTGCTTTTTAAAATGTTTTCGTCAAATTATTTTATTTTTATTTTTCTTAATACCTCTTTATTGTTGAAAGAATTAGATATGAAACTAAAGAATTAGATATGTCCCCTCTTTTCCCCCATTGACCCTCACCAGCCCGCCCCCTTTCCCCTGCCACCCCAGGCCTTCAGCACCCTATTGCCTATGTCCATGGGTTATGAGTACATGCATTCAAGGTCTTTGGTTGATTACCTCCCACTGACCCAACCTCCCCCTTCCATATGAGATTCTGCACTATGTTTCATGCTTCCATGTCTCTGAATCCAATCAGTTCAACAGTTTATTTTGTTACTTAGATTAATATGAGTGTGATTTTGTGATACTTGTCTTTCTCTGACTTACTAGTATTTCACTTAGTATGATACTTTCCAGGTCTCTTCATGCTGTTTCAAAGGATAAGAAATTATTCTTTTTTTACTGCTGCATAGGATTCCATGATATAAAAGTACCACAGCATTCTTATCCACTCATCAAGTGATGGGCACTTGGGCTGTTTCCAGATCTTAGCTATTGCAAATTGTGATGCTATAAACACAGGGGTGCATACATTCTTTCTGATTGGTACTTCGGGTGTCTTAGGATATATTTCTAGAAATGGCATCACCTGGCCAAATGGCAGTTCCATATTTAATTTTTTAGAAAACTCCATACTGCTTTCCATAATGGTTGCACCAATCTACAAACCCACCAGCAGTGTACTACATTCTCTTTTCTCCACATCCTTGCCAACTTGTCATATGTCGATTTCTTGATAGGAGCCATTCTGACAGCTGTGAGATGTACCTCATTGTCATTTTGATTTACATCTCTTTGATGATCAGTGATTTTGAGCATTTTTTTCATATGTCTCTTAGCCATCTCTATGTCCTCTTTGGAGAAGTATCTATTTAGGTTTTTTGCCCATTTTTAAATTGGATTGTTTGTATTTCTTTTTTTAACTTGTATGAGTTCTTTATATATTTTGGATATTAACCCTTTATGAGATGTATCATTGCCAAATATGTTTTCCCATAGAGTGGTCTCTCTTTTCATTTTGTTGATGCTTTAT
>PVJC01012812.1:18099-39140 GCA_004026665.1 Murina feae
CCTTGGCTGATCTGTTACCCCCCCCCCCCCGCAACGTCCCTGTCCTTGTTGCTGTAATTTGACAGTCTGTTTGATGTTGCTCTGCCTCTGAAGCTTTTTATATTGATGCAGTACCATTTGTTTATTTTCTCCTTGGTTTTTTGCTTTAGGAGATGTATCTGTAAACATATTGCTACTAGAGATGTCTGAGATTTTGGTACTTATGGATTCTTCTAGGATTTTTACAGTTTCATGGCTTACATTTAAGTCTTTTATCCATTTTGAGTTTATTCTTGTGTATGGTTTAAGTTGGCAGTCTAATTTTTTTTTGCTTGTACCTGTCCAATTTTCCCAACACCACTTATTGAAGAGACTGCCATGATTCCATTGTGTGCTCTTGCCACCTTTGTCAAATATTAATTGAGCATAATGGCTTGGATCGATTTCTGGGTTCTCTGTTCTGTTCCATCGATCTATATGCCTCCTGCAGTCCCTCTCCCAAACCATCAGGCCCTGATTGCCTGATCAGGCCATGCCCTGAGTTGGGATGGGGAACTGGGAGATGTGTAATAGTGGATGCAACCCCTTTCCGAAGGCTGCTGAAGGCCAGCTCCCTCTTTGGGGCTAGGAGCCAAACTCCTGCTGCCCCTCCCCCAGGCTGGCAAACCTCCCATGGTTTCTCCCCCTGTCCCTCCCCTGGCTTGCAGGCCCCAGTGGCCACACAGCAACAAGTGAAGGAGGAGGGGGGGCATGGGGAACCATGCAATGACTGAGTGCCAAGAGTGGCATCAGCATCTGGTGTCCATTCCTTCCATGCCAGGCTCAGTGACTATTACCTCCTCTTCCAAACCTGCCAGGGCCTTCGGGCCCTGATCAGCCTGGCCCCAATTGGCCCTGATAGCTGGTCAGGCCTAGGGATCCCACCATGCATGAATTCTGTGCATTGAGCCTTTGGTTTTGAATAAGAGTCGTGGAAGTGGACATTTCTGCCTTGTTCCTGTTTTTAGGGAAAATGGTTTTAGTTTTTGCCCATTGAGTATGATGTTCGCTGTAGGTTTGTCATATATAGAGTTTATCATGTTGAGATATGGTCCTTCTATTTCCACTGTGCTGAGAGTTTTCAATCAAAAAATGGGTGTTAGATTTTGTTAAATGCATTTTCTACATCTATTGATATGTCATTTTTGTCTTTTAATTTATTTGTGTTGTATCACATTAATTGATTTGCAAATATTGTACCAGCCTTGCATCCCTGGAATAAATCCCACTTGGTCATGGTGTATAATCTTTTTAATATATTGCTTGATGCAATTTGCTAATATCTTGTTGATGATTTTAGCATCTATGTTCATCAGGGATATTAGCCTGTAATTCTCTTTATTTGTAATGTCTTTATCTAGTTTTGGAAATAAGATAATGCTGGCCTCATAAAATGAGTTTGGAAGTGATCTTTCCTCTTGAATTTTCTGAAGGAGGTTGAGGAGTCTAGGTGTTAGTTCTTCTTTGAATGCTTGGTAAAAGTCCCCTGTAAAGCTGTCTGGACCTGGGCATTTGTTTCCTGGCAGTTTTTTGATTGCTACTTCTGTTTCATGAATTTCTAATGGCCTATTCAGATTTTCTGATTCTTCCTGATTCAGTTTAGGGAAACTGTATTTTTCTAGGAATTTGTCTATTTCATCCACATTGACCCCTCACCCCTGCCAGCCATTCCCACCCTGGGCAAGTCAACACCACCCCAGCATATGTGTCCATTGCTTATGCTAATATGCATGCATACAAATCCTTTGGTAACTCTCTAACCTCCCCTCCAATACCATTTGTCTCTGTATCTATTCTTCATCGAATTATGTTGATCATTATATCTCACATATGAGTGAGTTCATATATTTATCTTTCACCAACTGGCTTAATTTGCTTAGCATAATGCTCTCCAGTTCCATCCATGCTGTTGCAAATGGTAAAAGTTCCTCCTTTTTTTATAGCGGTATAGTATCCCATTGTGTAGATGTACCACAGGTTTTTTGATCCATTCATCTGCTGATGGGCACTTAGGCTGTTTCCAAATCTTAGCTATTGTAAATTGTGCTGCTATGAACATAGGGGTGCATATATCATTTGTGAGTGGTGTTTCTGGTTTCTTAGGATATAGTCCTAGAAATGGGATCACTGGGTCAAATAGGAGTTCCATTTTTGTTTTTCTGAGGAAACTCCATACTGTCTTTCAGAGTGGCTGCACCAATCTGTATTTCCATCCGCAGTGCACAAGGGTACCTTTTTCTCCACATTCTTGCCAATACTTGTTGTTGTTGATTTTTTTATGATAGCCATTCTGTCAGGTGTGAGATGGTATCTCGTTGTTTTGATTTGCATTGCCCTGATTACTAGTGATTTTGAGCATGTTTTCATATGTCTCTGTGCCTTCTGTATGTCCTCTTTTGAAAATTGTCTATTTAGATCTTTTGTCCATTTTTTATTGGATCATTTATCTTCCTTTTGTTAAGTTGTATGAGTTCTCTGTAAAATTTGATATTAAACTCTTATCAGAAATATCATTGGCAAATATGTTCACCCATGCAGTGGGTTTTCTTATTGTTTTGTTGATGGTTTCTTTTGCTGTTCAGAAGCTTTTTATTTTGATATAGTCTTATTTGTTAATTTTCTCCTTAGTCTCCATTGCCCTAGGAGCTGTTTCTGTAAAGATATTGCGACTATATATGTCTGCTATTTTGCTGTCTATGGAGTCTTATAGGATTTTTATGGTTTCCTGTCTTACATTTATGCCATTTTGAATTTGTTTTTGTGTACAGTGTAAGTTGGTGATCTAGTTTCATTTATTTGCATGTATCTGACCAAATTTCCCAGCATCATTTATTGAAGAGACTGTCTTGTATGCTTTAGTCTCCTTTGTCAAATATTAATTGAGCATAATAGCTTGGGTCAATTTCTGGGTTCTCTGTTTTGTTCCATTCGTCTATATGTCTGTTCTTGTGCCAGGATCAGGCATTTTTGAGAACTGTGACTTGGTAATATAGCTTGGTATCTGGTATTGTAATCCCTCCAACTTTGGTCTTTTTTTATTTGAGATGAATTTTTGCAGAGATTGTTCTAGATTTCTGAAATATGCCATTGGTATTTTAATGGGTATTTCATTGAACCTCTACATTGTTTTGGGTAGTACAGACATTTTAATGATGTTGATTATACCAATCCATGAATATGGTATGTTCTTCCATTTGTTTATGTCTTCCTCTATCTCTTTTTTTTAATGTCCTGTAGTTTTCCAAGTACAGGTCTTCTACATCCTTATTTAAGTTTATTCTGAGGTACCTTAATTTTTTTTGGTGCAATGGTAAATGAGATCATTTTTCTCATTTCTCTTTCTGTGAGTTTATTATTGATGTATAAAAAGGCCATAGATTTCTGGGTATTAATTTTGTATCCTGCTATCTTGCCAAATTAATGTATGAGATCTAGTAGTTTTTGATGTAGTCTTTGGGGTTTTCTATGTAAAGTATCATATTATCTGCGAATAAGGACAGTTTTACTTCTTTAAAATGCGGATGCCTTTTATTTATTTTTCCTATCTGATCACTATGGCTAGCACTTCCAGTACTATATCAAACAGGAGTGGAGAAAGTGACCACCCCTGTCTTGTTCCTGTTTCAGGGGAAATGAGTTTTGTTTCTTCCTATTGAGTATGATGTTGGCTGTAGGTTTGTCATATAAGGCTTTTATTATGGTGAGGTATGATCCCTCTATTCCCACTTTGCTGAGAGTTTTTATCAAGAAAGAGTGTCGGGCCCTGACCAGTTTGGCTCAGAGGATAGAGCATTGACATGCAGGCTGAAGGGTTTCAGGTTTGATTCCCATCAAGGGCATGTACCTTGGTTGCAGGAACATCCCAAGTAGGGGGAGTGTAGGAGGCAGCTAATTGATGTTTCTCTCATCCATGTTTCTGACTCTATCCTTCTCCCTCCGTCTCTGTAAAGAATCAATAAAATATATTTTTTAAAAAAGAAAGAGCGTTGGATTTTGTTAAATGCTTTTTCTGCATCAATTGATATGATTATGTAATTTTGTCTCTCAGTTTATGTGATGTATCATATTTATTAATTTGTGGATATTGTACCATCCTTGCATCCCTGGAATAAATCCCACTTGGTAATGGTGTATGATCTTTCTAATGTATTGCTGAATCCGGTTTGCTAGAATTTTTTGTTAAGCATTTTAGCATCTATGTTCATCAAGGATACTGGCCTGTAGTTCTCTTTTTTGTGTGTCTTTATCTGGTTTTGGAATTAGGGTAATGCTGGCTTCATAGAATGAGCTTGAAAATGTGTCTTCTTCTTGAATTTTTTGGAATAGTCTGAAGAGGATAGAATTTAGTTCTTCTTTGAATGCTTGGTAAAACTCCCCTGAAAAGCTGTCTAGACCAAGGCTTTTGTTTGCTGGAAGATTGTTGATTGCTGCTTCAATTTCTCTGATAGTTATTGGCCTATTCAGGTATTTTAATTATTTTTCCCTTATTTTAATCTTTATTGTTCAGATTATTACAGTTGTTCATCTTTTTCCACCCATAGCTCACTTCCTCCCAGTTCCCACCCCACCCACTGACCTTACCCTCCGCCCCCCACACTGTCCTCATCCATAGGTGTACAATTTTTGTCCAGTCTCTTTCTGCACCCCATCACCCCTTTCCCCCTATTCACCAGTTTATTCTGTTCATCAGATTTTTTATTCACTTGATTTTTAGATTCACTTGTTGATAGATATGTATTTGTTGTTCATAATTTTTATCTTTATGTTTTTTCTTCTTCCTCTTCTCAAAGGATAACTTTCATCATTTCATATAATACTAGTTGGGTGGTGATGAACTCCTTTAGCTTTTTCTTGTCCGTGAAGCTCTTTATCTGACCTTCAATTCTGAATGATAGCTTTGCTCTTCATCAATTTGAATATTTCTTGCCACTCTCTTCTGGCCTGCATGGCTTTTGTTGATAAATCAGCTGACAGTCACATGGGTGCTCCCTTGTAGGTAACTAACTGCTTTTCTCTTGCTGCTTTTAAGATGCCCTCTTTGTCTTTTGCCCTTGGCATTTTAATTATGATGTGTCTTGGTGTGGTCCTCTTTGGATTCCTTTTGTTTGGGGTCCTCTGCACTTCCTGGACTTGTAAGTCTATTTCTTTCACCAGGTAGGGGAAGTTTTATGTCATTATTTCTTCAAATAAGTTTTCAATCTCTTGCTCTCTCTCTTATTCTGGTACCCCTATAATTCTGAGTTGGTACGCTTAAAGTTGTCCCAGATGCTCCTTACACTATCTTCACACTTCTGGATTCTTTTTTCTCTTCCAATTGGGTGCCCTTTGCTTTTTCACATTTTAAATCTTTGATTTGATTATTGCAAACCTCTAGTCTGCTGTTGGATCTCTGTATATTATTCTTTATTTCAGTCAGTATATGCTTAATTCCTAGCTGGTCTTTTTTCATATCCTTGAGAGTCTCACTAAATTTACCGGCGGTTTCTAAAAAATTCTTGAAAAACCTTATAATCGTGTCTTTGAACTCTATATCCAGTGGTTTGCTTTCCTCCTTTTCTGTCATTTTTTACCTGTTTCTTTGTCTCCACATTTTGGCTGCTTCCCTGCATTGATAGAGTAGCTTTCTGTGCTAGGTGTCCTATAAGGCCAAGTGGCTCAGCCTCCTCAATCACCTTTTCGGACACTCTTGGTGCACCCCCTTGTAGGCTGTGTGCATAGTCTTGTTGTAGTTAAGGCTTGATTGTTGTTGGTATCACTGGGAGGAATTGACCTCCAGGCCACTTGGCTATGAGAATCAGCTGTGTCTACGGTGGGAGAACTTCTGTGCTGGAGACACCCTTATGGGGCAAGACTTGCTTCAGTGGGTCTTTGGTGCTCACTGAGTCTGTCCCCTGAGTGTGTCCCTTATGGATCTGAGGAGTTGTAATCTGGATGGTCCCACTCTGACCACTGGGTACTCTGGCTCTTGGATCTCTAAGGAGGTGCTAATTTAGCTTCTTCCTGAGGCTACCCAGCCTTTTATATGCAAAAGCCTCTGCATGCAGCTTGGGTTGGGTGGGGTCTCTGGGAATCAACAGGTGGAGCAAACAGCTATGGCTGATCCTCATCCCTGCCCTAGGAGGCACTGGGTCTCAGTGTCCCTTGATAATTGATGCAAGCACCACCGAGGGAAAGTCGCTCCAGAGTTCCTCCCAATGCCAAATAGTCCAGTTTCTCCTTGTATGAGTCTGGATCCCCAGAAACTCGCCTGGAACTGGAGTTCAGAGTAATCAGGAGCTTGTGACTTCCTCCAGATTGAAAAAGAGAACCGCATCCTCAATTGCCAGCCCTTTTCGCGAGTCCTTTCTGCATGTGCTTCCATACCTCTGCACTTTACTTCCGCACCTCCTCTGAGTCTCAGTGTGCTTTTCTCTTTGTAGTTGTAGGATTTCTACTTAGCCAGCCTTCCTATGGCTCTGTGTGGTGCCTGTTTTCTCTTTTCATTGTGGTTTTGAAATGGTTGTGCAAGGCAGCAATTTCAGGTGTTTGCCTATGCTGCCATTTTGGTTTTTTTTCAGGTTTTTAAATTCTTGATTGAGTTTTGGGAGCTTGTCTTTTTCTAAGAATATGTCAATTTCATCTAGGTTGTCCATTTTGTTGGAATAGAGTTATTCATAGTATTTTTTCCTAGTCATTTGTATATCTGTGGGATTGGTTATTACTTCACCTCTTTCATTTCTGATTTTGTTTATTTGGGTCCTCTCTCTTTGCTTCTGGGTAAGCATGACTAGAAGTTCACCAATCTTGTTTATCCTTTCAAAGAACCAGCTCTTGGTTTTGGTGATCTTTGATATTTTTTGTTGTTGTTGTTTTGTTCACTATGTCATTTATCTCCTGTCTGATCTTTATAATCTCATTCTTTCTGCTGACAGTGGGCTTTTCTTATTTCTCTCTTTCTAACTCTTTGAGTTGTAGGGCTAGATAATTTATTACCATTTTTTTCTTTTCTTTCTTTATTTTTTTTTTAAGTATGCCTGTAGAACTATGAACTTCCCTCTCAAGACTGCTTTCATCGTGTCCCATAGATTTTGGATTGTTGTGTTATCATTGTCATTTGTTTCCATTATGCTCTTTATTTCTTCCTTGATCTCTTTGGTATCCCAATCATTGTTTAATAGCATGCTGTTTAACCCAAGGTGTTTGATTTTTTAAAATTGTTTTATTTTTGATTTCTAGTTTTATGCCATTGTGATCTGAGAAGATGTTTGCTATTATTTTCATCTTCTTGAATTTGAAGAGACTTTGTCTGTGTAACAATATGTGGTCTATCTTTGAGAATGACCCATGTGCTGTTGAGAAGAATGTATATTCTGTAGCTTTGGGGTGAAATGTTCTGAAGATGTCAATTAATTACATCTGATCTAGTGAGTCATTTAGGATTGATGTTTCTGTGCTGATTTTTTGTTTAGAGGATTTCTCCAGTGGTGTTAGTGGGGTATTAAAGTTTCCTACTATGACTGTATCACTGTCAATCTCTCCCTTGATATCCTCCAGAAGTTTTTTTTTTTTTTAATGTATTTAGGTGCTCCTATATTGGGTGCATATATGTACCAGAATTATAGCTTCTTGTTGAATAGCTCCCTTTAGTACAATGAAGTGACCTTCTTTACTTCTTGTTATGGCCTTCACTTTGAAGTCTAATTTATCCAATATAAGTATTGCTACCCCATTTTTTTTTCATTTCCATTCGCCTGAAAAACATTTTTCCATTCCTTCACCATCAGTCTGTGTGAGTCCTTTGTTCTGAGATGGGTTTCCATAGACAGTAGATATATCAGTCGTGTTTTCTTATTTAGGCAGCTACCCTATGTCTTTCGATTGGGGCATTTAATCCATTTACATTTAAAGCTATTATTGATAGGTACTTGTTTGTCACCATTTTTATTCTTTATGCCTGTGCTTCTTCTTCCTTTCCTATTAGTTCTTTTTACAGCAGACCCTTAAGCATTTCTTGCATTTCTGGTTTTGTGGTAATAAACTCCTTTAGTACTTTTTTGTCTGTGAAGCTCCCGATTTCACCTTCAATTTTGACTGATAGCTTTGCTGGATACAGTATTTTTGGATTCAGATCCTTGCTTTGCATGACTTTGTATATTTCATTTCATTTTCTTCTGACCTGTTCTGTTTCTGTTGAGAAATCAGTCAACAGTCTGATGGGAGATCCTTTGTAGGTAACTTTCTGTCTCTCCAGCAGCCTTTAAGATTCTTGCTTTGTCATTGGTGTTTGCCAATCTAATCTAATAAAAGGGTAATATGCTAATTGCCTCACTCCACTACATCCCAAGTCATGCCTGCCAGCCAATCAGAGTGACTATATGCAAATTGATCCAACCAAGATGGCAGCCAGCAGCCACAGAGCTAGAGCAAACAGAAGGCTTCATTGCCCCGGCAATGGAGGAAGCTGCCTGCCTAGGCCAGCTGTGAACTCTGCTCAAGGCAACAAAGTTTTAAGTATAGAAGCCATGGAGCTGGAGAAAGCAGGAGACTTCACTGCCCAGGAGATAGAGGAAGCTGCCTACATAGGCAAGATGTGGCCTCTGCTCAAGGCAACAAAGTTTCAATTATAGAAGATAAATAAACCCCAGATACCTGCTTCCAGCCAGACTCATTGGGAGCTTGGGGGCTGTGGCCAGCCTGCAAACAGCCATCAGCCACTCACCAAGGATGACCCCACTCTCATGGGGTGAGGGTCTCTTCTGGGAGGCTTGGCCAGCCTGAAAACGGCCCTCAGCCCCTCTTCCAGGTTGGCTAGGTACTCCAGCAGGGACCCCCACCCTAAAGGGACTGTGGCCAGCTGGCAAACAGCCATGAGCCCCTCACCCAGGCTGGCCTGGCACCCCATCAGGGACCCCCCAGCCTGAAAGGGGTGTGGCCAGTCTGAAAACAGCCCTCAGCCCCTCACCCAGGCTGGCCAGGAATCCCAGTGGGACTCCCACCTTTATCCAGGACACCATCAGGGCAAACCCGCTAGCCCCCACCCATGCACCAGGCCTCTATCCTATATAATAAAAGGGTAATATGCAAATTGACCCTAACAGCAAAACGACTGAGAATGACTGGTCACTATGACACACACTGACCACCAGGGGGTAGACACTCAATGCAGGAGCTGTCCCTGGTCATCAGTGCACTCCCACAGGGGGAGCTCTGCTCAGCCACAAGCCAGGCTGATGACTGCCAGTACAGCAGTGGTGGTGGGAGCCTCTCCTGCCACCTCAGCAGCGCTACCTTATCTTCTAGCTCTGATGTGGTCCTCCACTTCTTCTAGTCAACTCTTGATGCTTTTTATTAAACTTCTTTATTGCAGCAATGTCATTTTTCATTTCTTCTTGTTTCTTCCACATATTGTTAAATTTTCAGCATCCTTATGACCATTGTTCTGAATTCTTTCTGTGACATACTGCTTGCCTCCATTTCGTTTACTTCCTTTTCTGGTGATTCCTCCTTTTCTTCTGTATGTGGGCTGTTTCTTTATCTCCCCATGATTGCGACTCTCAGATGACTGGTTATGTAGCACTCTCTCTCCTGCATTGTCTTAAAGGCACAAAATACAGCACCAGAAGAAACAATGCACAGGGCACCAAGGACAAATGTATTCATGATACTAACCCCAAATAAAGGTGACCACCACAGGAAACAGAATTACTGGATAGAAAAGAGTGAAAAAATGATATTGATAAAAGGAAAAAATGTAAGAGAGAAAAGAAAGAGAAGAAAAAAGAATAGGAAAATACATATGTATATGGGGAGAAAACTCCAATAAAACAACACCTA
Source organism: Murina feae (assembly GCA_004026665.1). NCBI lineage: Eukaryota > Metazoa > Chordata > Mammalia > Chiroptera > Vespertilionidae > Murina > Murina feae. The sequence goes on from PVJC01012812.1 coordinate 27,931, forward strand.
ATCCAAAAAACGCAAATAAAAAACACCCAGAGATAAATGCAAAAATAAAGAACAACTAATCCAAAAAATGCACTCATACAACAAACACCAAGATGAATCTGAGGAGGCAGAGCTTTCTCTAGGCAATATCTGACCTTTCTGTCCACGGATTGCCTCACCAGCTGTGTTTAATTTGGCAATTCCAGGTGGGTGTTGTTCGATTCAACTGTTCCTTCTATCTGCTCTGTGAGAATGCACAGGTCCTGTCCTCATACTTGGCACCACTTTGTCTACCCCTGGGCAGAATTTTTAGGTGCCTGAGGTTGGGGAGGCTGGAGTCCCAGTGTTCATGAATTCACAGCTGAGGCCACTGGTCCTTGGATGTTGTGGTTGTAGGGTCCTGGGAGGTATCCGAGGTCTCCCTGGTTGATGTAAGGCTGGGCTTCTGATCACAGCTGATATCCCCTTCAAGATGGTGGGGTCTCTGCAGCAGAGCCAGCCACTCTGGGAGAGATTTTAGTAGTAGTAGAGGCTGCCCATCCAGGAGAGCTCAGTCCACCAGTCCCCAACAGTCCTCAGTTGCAGGCTGCTCCCTGGGCCAGGCCCTGGTCAGGGCTCATGCAGGAGGCAACCTATTGATGTGTTTCTCTCACATCGATGTTTCTCGCTAACTTTTCTTCTCTCTTCCACTCTCCTAGATTACTGGTTTCTTACCAAATGATCTAACGTAGGAGCAGTAGAAGCAGCTGGATGGAAGGTATTCAAAGAGCAGGGTCTGAGGAAAGAACCTGGAGCTTCCATACCATTCCCCAGTGTGCCATTCTCCCCAAATCTTTGGTGTTCACCAACCCAAATGCTCCATTTTTATTCTTTATGCCTGTGTTCCTTCTTCCCTTTCTATTTCTTCTTTTTACAACAATCCCTTTTGCATTTCTTGCATTGCTGGCTTGGTGGTAATAAATCCTGTAGTCTTTGTGTGTGTGTGTGTGTGTGTGTGTGTGTGTGTGTGTGTGTGTGTGTTTTGTCTGTGAAACTCCTGATTTCCCCTTCAGCTTTGAATGATACCTTGCTGGGTATAGTATTCTTGGATTCAGTCCCTTGGTTTGAATTGCTTTGTGTATTTCATTCCATTACCTTCTGGCCTGATGTGTTTCTGTTGAGAAATCAGTTGATAGTCTAATGGGAGATACCTTGTAGAAAAATTTCTGTCTCTCACTGGCAGCCTTTAAGATTCTTACTTTGTCATTGGTGTTTGCCAATTTAATTATGATGTGTCTTGGTGTCTGTCCTTTTGGGTTCCTCTTGTTTGGGACTCTGTGTGCTTCTTGGACTTGTGTGACTTTTTCTTCTGAAAGTCAGGTAAGTTTTCTGTCATTATTTCCTCAAACAGGTTTTCCATCCCTTGCTCAGCTTCCTCTTCTTCTGGTACCCCTACTATGCAGTTGTTGTTTCACTTCATGTTGTCCCAGAGCTCCCTTAGACTTTCCTTCTGCTTCTTAAGTTTTTTCCCAATAGCTTCTCTGCTTGTGTGTTTTTTTCTACCTTGTCTTCTAACTTGCTGATGTGGTCCTCAGCTTCTTATGATCTACTGTTGAAACCTTCTTCATTTCCTCTTGATTCCTACAATATGGTGCATTTCTCATCCAGATTTTTGAGCAGCCTTATGACTATTGCTCTGAATTCTTTCTCTGACAAATTGCTTGCCTACATTTCTTTTAGTTCCTTTGCTGGAGATTCCTCTTTTTCTTTCATTTTGGAGTGGTTTTTTTTTGTCTCCCCATATTTGTTGTTCTTTGCAATTGTTTCCATGTATTAGATCAAACTGCTATGTCACCCAGATTTTCTTTAAACTATATTTTATTGATTTTTTACAGAGAGGAAGGAAGAGGGATAGAGAGTTAGAAACATCGATGAGAGAGAAACATTGATCAGCTGCCTCTTGCACACCCCCTACTGGGGATGGGCCCACAACCAAGGTACATGCCTTTGTCCGGAATCAAACCTGGGACCTTTCAGTCCACAAGCTGACGCCTATCCACCGAACCAAACCGGTTAGGGTGGCCCAGATTTTTTGAATTGGTCTTATGTAGTAATAACTCTTTTGTGGGTCCCAGTGGTTCAGTCTCTCAGGTCTCTTGGGCTGGGTGTTTTAGGGAAGCCCCTACTTGAGATAATTAGTTTCTTCTGATGTAGTTGGATCTTTAATGTTATTGTCCCAATTGTGGATGGAATGTCCTGTCAGGGTGTCTGATTATGTGGCTTGATCCCTTCCACATCATGCCAACTAGTGTGGAGACGCTGACCAAATAGCACTAAATACAACACAAGACATGACATAGAAAGAACAGAACACAAATTGACATAAGACACCTATAACCCTAATAAAAGTGACCATCAGGGAAAAGAGAATTAGGAAAAGAGAAAAGAGAACAAGAGTGACAGTGAGGGGTGGGAGAAAAAAGACTATGAGGAGAAAACAGCAAAGCAAACAAACCAAAAGGCACAAACAAAAAACACACAGAAAAAAAGGAGGGGGGAAGAATCTCTAGATGCAGAGCTTAATTAGAGAAAATAAGGTTGAAGAATTGAATGAATAAAGGAAGGACTATCCTTCCCTAAAATAGAGGAGGGAGAAGAGAAATTAGAAGATAAGAAGAAAAAATACAAAAATTAAAAATTTTTAAAAATTGAATAGGAGAATAGAGGAGAGGGCAGATAGGCATAAACTTAAGAATTGAAACAAGATAAAAAATTAGGAAAAGAAATGATCAAGAGAAGAGAAAATAAACAGAAAAAAACTGAGTAGTGAAGAGAAAGAAAAGAGAAGGGGAAATGGAGTAGGAGTAGGGAACAGGAAATTAGATATATAAATAAACCAACAGAGACCAGAATAATAACATATTAATGAAACAGATAAAGAAGATTCATTTTTAAAAAGGGGGGAAAGAAAGAAAATAAAAAAACTTAAATGGGAAAAGGAGAAGAAAAATGGGAGGAAAGAAAGAGAAGTGAGGAAGAATAGGGTGCAAAAAAGTAAAAGTAAAACAAAAATGAAAAAAGGTAACATGAAAAATAAAACATAAAAAAGAATAAATATTAAAAAATTAAACAGTGAAGTGTCTTTCACTTCAACCGAGTTTTAAGAGCCTATGGGAGCTGGGTTAGGTCCTGCATTTCTGTTCTGTCCCCTTCTGGGCTTCCTGCTAGGTACTTAGGTGCTGACCACTGTCAGACATTGTCTTGTGGCTTTTAGCACCCTGCTTGAAGCTCCATGTGATCCACAGTTACTCCGCTTGTGTCTGTCTCCTCAGGCCTTGGCTATAAGTTGGTGGGGCCAATCTGCCCTCTTTACCATCTGCCAGCTGTCAGTTTTAATCACTCAAGCATCTGTTTCTGACAGGGCTTTAGTTGGAGGTGCTGCTCTTTCGCTTTCAGGGAGTAAGGTGGGTGTTTTTTTCCTGACCCAGAGTTACTCCTCTGCAAATGGCCCAAAATATTACTATGGCCTGGATTGGTCAGAGATCCTTGTAGGGAGACCATTATATTGGCTGGCAACATGGAATTTTTATCAGTCCGGTTCCCAGAATAGCGGGGAGGATGGCCTCTCTTCCAATCCAGTCACTGAGGGCTCTTTGGGTTTATTCAGACCCATAAACTTGGCCCCTGCCTTTGTTTCCTTTGTAAAGCTCAAACTGCAGGCAGGGTGTGCCAGGCTATATTATGTGCCTTGAGGCTACTGGGAGGGGCTAGCTTTTTAAGGGAAAATGGCCACTTAGATTTGGGAGCTTAAGAATGTCTGAATGCAAGACTCCTGGCCACATCTCCCTGCCCTGCTTCCCCCTCCCTAGTCTCTCCTCAGGCACCTCAAATATGTGCCTCTCTCCCTGCGCCAATGCCTCGAGTGAGTGAGTGCAATAGAAAAGTCCTGTGTTCTGGGTTTAGTGCATAAAAGCAAAGACAAAACCAAACCAAATCTACTACAAAACTGAGTTTTTCTCCCCACAACACTACACTGCTTGGGCCACCTTTCAGTCTGCCTTTTGTGGCTGTGGTCTTAGGTCCAGATTCCTGGCAGCCACAGTCCTGTGACTTTTCCTTTCCACAGTTGGATGTTACACCTGTCACCAAGATACAAGGCTTTGGTGCATTGAAGCTTCTTCCTCACCCTCATAGCCCACTGGCTGGCCTCCCCTCTCAATCCCACGTCCCTGTTCCTACCTGTCTCTAGGCATCCTTTGTCCTTGCTTGTTGTGAATTGTCTCCTTAGCTGTGTCTAATTCATTAATTCCAGGTGGATGTTCTCTGATTTAGTTTTATTTCCTGTCTGCCTCTGGGACAAGGTGCATGACTTGTCTGCCTTTTCGACTGCCATTTTCTATCTCCCTATGACACCTATTTTGAATTCTCTATCAGTTAGATCACAATCTCCCATGACTTTAAGTTTTGTTTCTGGTAAATTGACATTTTCCTTTTGTGATACTGTTACCATGATCTTTCAGGGTGCTTGATGAATTATTTTTCTGCCACAGCATTTGAAGTAGCAAACACCTTTTTTTTTTTATTTAAGTAAGGCTTTGTTTACTTTGATTCTGACAGCTCAACTAATTAGAGGCCTTTCTTTTTATCTCCATTAGTTGGCACTATAGTACAAGGCTTTGGTTTTTCTTACCTGAGGTGTCTCTGGTTATGTTGGAACACCAGCATTTTCCACCCTCCACTGCTCTGTACTGCCCTTGTTGTTGCTAATTGTGCCTCCGAAGTCACTGGTGCCTTGCTTATGCCAGTTTTGTTATAGTCATGGGAATTACCACCAGAGTCAACATTATGGTGGTTGGCTCCACTGAATCTGCAGTCACCTGTGCCTTGGGCCCAACAACCACAGTGAGGGGAAGTGGGAGGTGAGAGCTGGGGTTGTAGGTGCCTTTGTGGCTAGGGGTACCAGGGTCATAGACACTTCCATGGTTCCTGGAGCCTTAGGTTACAAGTGATGCCACCAAGGCTGGGGCCACTGGGATCTTCAGTGCAGTCCCTGCTTCTTGGGGGCCAGGCTCACAGGAACTGTCACTATTGTGGGGGGAGGGAGAGGCTGTGTTTCTGTTGTTACCATGGTTCCTGGAGCCTCAAGTCGTGGGCTTCTCTGCTGCTACTCCTCTATTTCTGCTGCCTGCATAAAGTTTGACCCATTCACCTTCAGTTGTAGTGCTGTATGGATCTCTTAGACATCCTGGTGTGCTGTGCAGTGGATCCTTTGTTGGGATATGGATGTCCTATTGTTTTAACTTAAAGAAGAGAGACAAAGTGAATGAATCAGGCCATCACAATGCTGCTATCACTCAGCTGTTGGTATTATTTTGAAGAAACAATTATATATTTTATTAAGCGGAAGAAAAATAAAATATTTTTAACCTTTTTCATTACTTTCTAATTCTCTTTCTTTCTTAATGTAGACACTAGTTTCTAACCTATATCATTTGGTTTCTCTCTGAAGAACTTCTTTTAATACTTCTTTCAAGGCAGATCTACAGATGACAAACTCCCTTGGTTTTTGTTTGTCTGAGAAAGTCTTTATTTCTCTCATTTTGAAGCATAATTTTACTGAATATAAAATTCCAGGTTAGTAGAGGTTTTTTTTTTTTCTTTCAACACTTTAAATATTTCACTGTACTCTCTTCTTGCTTTTATGGTTTCCAAAGTGAAGTCTGATGTAAGTTTTTATGCCAGTATGTAATATGTCTTTGTGAACGTTCCATGTGCACTTGAAAAGAATGTGTATTATGTTGTTGAGTAGAGTGTTTTATTAATATAAATTTTATTTAGTTAGTTGTTAGTGGTTGTTCACTTCTGCTATATCATTGCTAATTTTCTGTTTAATAGTTTTGTCAGTTAATGATAGGGGAGTGTTGGTCTCCAAATATAATTGTGGATTTGTCTATTTCCCCTTTGGCCTTTTAAATCATCAGTTTGTATTTCATCTATTTTGAGGTTCTGTTGTTAGCTGCATACACATTTAGGATTGTGTATTCTTGGTGACTTAACTCTTTAATCACTGCATTAAGTCCCTGTGCTCTGAAGTCTACTTTTTCTGATATAAATATAGCCATGCCTATTTTTATTAATGTTTCTTTGATATAGCTTTGGTATGTCATTTAAAATAATGTGCACATATACATACTTGACAGTGAGCCCAGGAGTTCATAGACAATTTTACAGAGTCACTTTCCTGAGCTCTTACCTTTATGCAATCTCTCTAGTACTTTTCAGTTATTGTGACCCCCCTTCTTGATCCTCCAGTCAGAAAACTGGTTTTATTTACCTTGTTCTGCTATACACTTTCTGTGACTGTTTCTGTATCAGGAGCCCAATGGAAACATGACAGGGAGAATAAATAAAAGCAATGTGGGTCCACTCCACCCTCTTGGGACCACAGCTCCTTTGATCAGAGACGAAGTCCTCTTCCATCAGAGTTTTAAGTGACTGTAGGCTTATACTGTCATTACTGTGGCTTTTAGAAGACGGTGTTAGTACTTCTGAAGCTTTCACTAAAGGGCTTTTCCCAGAGATCTCTGTTTGGATTGAAACCAACTTCTGAATCAAGGGCTACCTTGAGTCCAGGCTGGGGATAGCAAAGGAAAAAATGCTAAACTTACCATCACCTCAGTGACACTTTGAATTTTAGTTTTATTCCCTCAATTCATGTAATATTTACTTTTCCATTTTTTAATATCTGTTCCCTGTATTCAGTTCAGGTTTTATAGCTGCTCTCAGTAGGAGACACTGTTGAAGAAAGACCAAAAAACTAAGCTATGCTCTTTGAAGGAGTGGAGAAATCACAGTTTTAATCACCTGCGGTCTCTGGGAAATGTTCCAAATCAGAGCAAAGTAACACGTGGGAGCCCTGCCTCATTTGTGCTTCCCGAGTTAATCATATTGTAAATGTGTTCCCTCCCTCCAGGCCCTAGAGGAATTGAAACTCCCAACCTCCCTTTCCACAGGTGTTCCAAGGATTCCACCCAGCTTAACAATCCAACCTTCCCTCAGGGCAGCGCTCCTGCTTTGTTTTGCTAATCCAGTTTTGGTGAAGGAGGCAATGCCTCAGTTGAAGGTCATTTCCCCAGAACATCAGGGCTACCTTTGAATTAGCCCCTTTTGCCTTCTCAACACTAGGTGGAATATCTTGATTTCATCATTCCTGGAAATAGAATCCCAGGCCTTAACCTGATCCTGAAATTGTTTGAACTATTTTATTTTGGTGTATTATGTAGTCAATAACCTATGCAAATAATAATGTATATTTTAATTTCATTTTTATACCTCATTCAATTTTCTTCTCTATTCCATTAAGTAGAACTCCCACAACAATACTAACAGTGATAGGATTCATTTTTGCCTTATTTAGTCTCTGATACATCTTGCCTGGCAGTATATCCCACACATCTCCCATAATCATTGGAGATAGACTGTTGTAAACAGGTGCATATTTCATGGACACTTTAGCACACAGTAAGGAAACATCAAGCATTTGAAGTAAATCAGTACCATGAAAGAGAGATACCAACCTCAATTAATAGAATTAACACCAATGAAATAGATACCAGAGAAAATAAGATAATACAAAATAAGTAATATTGTCAGAGTGTTAGGGGAGGTTATTGAGTTTGTAAATCACAAATAGAATTCTATTAAAAAAGAATAAATAATTGAAAAAATATCTAAAACTCAGTCAATGGATTTTGTAGCACAACTGGCATAAGTGAAGAGTTAATTGGCAAGCTGGAAAATAAGGCCAAAATTTTGTCCAATATACTAGTAATGCAGCACAAAATACAGAGAAATGGAAATGCAAACGAAAAATTGGGAGATGAAAGATCGGTTCATTATTTTTAAAAACCATATAATACAACTTCCAAAAAATAATAGTGTACTTGGACTGAAGAAACTATTTAAGGAAATACTATAAGAAAAGTTTTCTTAGCTGAAGAAAGACCAAATATACAGATTTAAATGTTCCATGGAGTCCTGACTGGGATGAATGAAAGATGCCTTGAATTTTGTGCCATTAGATTATTCTTTTCCATCTTGTCCTATGCACCTGGAGGCTGACCACTGTGGTTTGCACCATCAGGGATCCCTTTCCTTCTGGCTTCTTTCTGGGTTTGACCACTTAGAAGCAGTGTCAGGAGACTGAGGCAGGGGGGTGAAGTCATCAGGATAATTATTCCAAGGTGAGCCATGGTTTAACAATGGCTTCATTATGCTACAACTCCTGGCAGGAAGCCTCTCTCACCAGTTTCAAAAGTTGTTCTCTCCCTGTACCCATGCAGGCCTATGGTTGTTATAATTCTCTTGCTGTTTCTAGTCTCTAGAATCTGCACAACTCCTTGTTATTACCTCTATCTAGTCCATACGCTTGCAAATTGACCTTTTATTTAATTCTCTTGAGTTATTCTTTTGAATGTTCCATCTAGTTTCTGGTAGGTTATTGTCCAATAAAAATATTACGGTAATATTTTTAGAATTTAAAGAACTAAGATTACCTTAACACATTCCATAAAACAAACCAGATTGAACACAAAGAAATGAAACTGTGTGACACTAGACTTCTCATTGATAATACTGGATGTGAGAAGTCTGCTGAGAAATATCTTAAATGTTCTTAAATGAACAAAAATCCAAAAAGCAAAATATATCTGGAACTATAAAAACTAAGTAACTCTATTTTTTTTTTAGTTTTCAAATTCTTTTTTTTAATATTCTCTTTTTCTTTTTTTATTATTCCTTAAAATATTACAAAGAATAGTACATATGTCTGTTTTTTCTCCCTTGACCTTCCCCCAGCCTCCCCTACCCTCCAGTGTTTTGTGTCCGTTGGTTATGCTTATATGCATGCATACAAGTCTTTTGGTTGATCTCTTTCCCCTCCCCCCAACCCTCCCTAGCCTTCTTGCTATAGTTTGACAGTCTGTTTGATGCTGCTCAGCTTCTGTATCTACTTTTGTTTATCAGTTTATAATGGTCTTTATTATCCATAAATGAGTGATGTCATGTGGTATATTGCTTTCATTGATTGGCTTATTTCGCTTAGCATAATGCTCTCCAGTCCAATCCATGATGTTGCAAATGGTAAGAATTCCTTCTTTTTTACAGCAGCATAGCATTCCATTGTGTAGATGTACCATGGTTTTCTAATCCACTCATTGCTGATGGGCACTTAGGCTGTTTCCAAATTTTAGCTATGGTGAATTGTGATGCTATGAACATAGGGATGCACATGTCCTTTCTGATTGGTGTTTCTGGTTTCTTGGGATATATCCCTAGAAGTGGGACCACTGGGTCAAATGGCACTTCCATTTTTAAATTTTTGAGGAAATGCCATACTGTCTTCCATAGTGGTTGCACCAGTCTGCATTCCCACCAGCAGTGCATGAGGGTTCCATTTTCTCCACATCCTCTCCAGCACCTTTCGTTTGTTGATTTGTTGATGATAGCCTTTCTGACAGGTGTGAGATGGTATCTCATTGTTATTTTGATTTGCATCTTTGGATGATTAGTGACCTTGAGCATATTTTCATATGTCTCTTGGCTTTCTGAATGTCCTCTTTTGAAAAGTGCCTATTTAGGTCCTTTGCCCATTTTTTGATTGGATTGTTTATCTTCCATTTGTTAAATTGTATGAGTCCCCTATAAATGTTGGAGATTAAACCTTTATCGGTGATAACATTGGCAAATATGTTCTCCCATGCAGTGGGCTTTCTTGTTGTTTTGTTGATGGTTTCTTTTGCTGTGCAGAAGCTTTTTATTTTGATATAGTCCCATTTGTTTATTTTCTCTTTACTTTCCAATGCCCTAGGAGCTGTATCCATGAAGAAATTGTTTCGGCATAAGTCTGAGATATTGTTGCCTTTAAATCCCTCCAGTATTTTTATGGTTTCCCATTTTACATTTAAGTCCTTTATGCATTTTGAGTTTATTTTTGTGTATGGTGTAAGTTGGTGGTCTAGTTTCATTTTTTTTGCACGTATCTGTCCAATTTTCTTAACACCATTTATTGAAGAGACTGTCTGGACTCCATTGTATATTCTTGCCTCCTTTGTCAAATATTAATTGAGCATATTGGATCTGGTTGATTTCTGAGTTCTCTATTCTTTTCCATTGGTCTATATGTCTGTTCTTGTGCCAGTACCAGACATTTTTGAGCACTGTGTCTTTGTAATACAGCTTGATATCTGGTATTGAGATAGCACCCACTTTGTTCATCTTTCTCAGGATCACTGCAGCTATTCGGGGTCTTTTTTAATTCTGGATGAATTTTTGGAGAGTTCTTTCTAGGTCTGTGAAATATGCCATTGGTATTTTGATGGGAAGTGTGTTAATTGATAAATTGCTTTGGGTAGTATGGACATTTTAATGATATTGATTCTAGCAATCATGAACATGGTATGTTCTTCCATCTGTTTATGTCTTCCTCTATCTCTTTATTATCCTGATGTTTTCTGAGTAGAGGTCTTTTACCTCTTTAGTTAAGATTATTCCTAGATATCTTAATTTTTTTGGTGCTATGGTTAATGGGATTGCTTTTTTAGTCTCTCTTTCTATAAGTTTACTATTGGTGTACAGAAATGCCATAGATTTCTTGGCATTAATTTTGTATCCTGCTACATTGCTGAATTAACTTATTAAGTCTAATAATTTGTTGATAGACTCTTTAGGGTTTTTTATGTATAATATCATGTCATCTGTAAATAAGGACAGTTTTACTTCTTTTCCAATTTGGATGCCTTTTTTTTCTTCTTCTTGTCTACTTGCAATGGGTAATACTTCCACTACTATGTTGAACAGTAGTGGTGAGAGTGGGCATCCCTGTCTTGTTCCTGTTCTAAGGGGAAATGGTGTTAGTTTTTGCCGGTTGAGTATGATGTTGGCTCTAGGTTTGTCATATATGGCTTTTATTGTGTTGACATATGATACTTCTAGTCTCACCTTGCTGAGAGTTTTTATGAAAAATGGGTGTTGGAAAAATGTCTGCAGTCGACTCAGAGGAAAAATGGCGGCGGTATAGGGAGAAGGGTCCGGTGCCTGCCCGGGAGCGGAGGGAGTGAGCAGCTGGGGCGAGTGCGTCCCAGCCCAAGCTGCAGAGGAGGTGGACCTGGGAAACACCTGCGACCGGGTGAGCCAGAATCCGGCTGGGAGAAGGTGAACTCGGGACTTGGGGAGGGTCAGTGAACCAGACCCCA
>PVJC01012813.1:0-39034 GCA_004026665.1 Murina feae
AGATTATGGAGGAAAAAAATGGTACAAGAAGCTGGCATCTTTAATACTATGGGATTTGACAATGCTATGAAATGAAACCCAGAAAAATGGATACATATGGAAATGATAACTAATATACAGTAAAATTTCTCTCTCCATCCTACTGGAAAATGCACAGAAAGATTTAAGGTTTAGAGTTTCTACGAGGGTTTTGAAGTAAGTTCCTATTTCTTTTCCATTTCCTCCCACTTATAAGAGGCCAAAATGATAGGTTACAATGAGGTCACGACAATAAAGTCCCTAGTTCATATAAAACACCAGCAGGTTTTTGAGAGCCCATGCTATACGAAGCATGGAAATTCTACTCTGGGAAAGAGTGAGTGGCAGAACCTGGTTTCCATGGCACTGCCATGGAAACAGCTCTCTGTGATTGCCTCCAGGCCCTCTGAAACTGAAGCATCTCTCCCTTTTTCACTCTCACACCCACCTCCACATTACATGCCCCCCACCCCTCACAAATGATTAAAGGGTATGTCGAGAAAGTGGGGCCCTAACCAGGCTTTTGCCTGTTTATATTAATATACATTAATGTACTGGAAAGAAGCAGGGGGAGGGGGGAATCAGATGTTTGTTCTTCTTTGGGGGTGGGAGAGAGGTGGTGGATAAAGAAGAGAAAAATAAAAATATAAAGGCCCCAAACCCTAAACTTGAAATTGCAAAAATAAAAATATTGCCAAGTAGTATATTAAAGAAATATACTAATCCCATGCACGGATTCTTTTATCCTTTTTTGTCTTCCTTCAATGCCATTATACAAATATGAAGAATTTAATTAACCATTAGAATATACATCTCATCCTTATCATTGATGGCCAATTGGAGGTTTGGTAAAAAAAAAATTAAAAAGAAAATTCTAGTAGTTTCCAATCCTTGGTCATGATTTTGAAAGTAGAATAAAAGTTTGGAAATGGCCTCAAATCAGGTAGAAAATTCCAACTGAAGGAAGCATGGGTTATTTAGCAAGCTTTGTATCCCCGGTGCCTCTTTCTCAAATCCCTCCAAGGGGATGAATGACAGCCAGCCAGTGGTGCACTTGTCCAGAATCTGGCTCTGCATCGTACACTCGAGCCAAGCTGGAGCCATGCCCACTGACCGGGAGCAAGCCAAAGGTCAGGAAGCCTGTTAGCCAAGAGATGCCCGAGAACTTGACAGGGCGTATCAGAAAGGCTCCTGGTACAACCGGGGAATTGCTGTTAGGACCCTCAGAATCCCATTCCTGCTTCCAGATAGAATGAACTTGGGATGTTGACTCTGCCTCATATGTAATGCACAAAAGCATTAGACCTGAGAAGAACCTGAAACTACAGTTACTGGTTAAATTGTTGAGTACAAAATAATAATAAAGGGGGTTTCAAAAACCGCTGATTAGAAAAACGACTGGGTTTTTAGCCTCCTTAGAATAATGTGATGACGGGTAGAGAGTAAGTAGAGCCCACATTTATAAGCAAAGTGAATTAAAGTCAGTCCAAGAGTTTCTGGCAGCTCAGGAATGGCCTCTTCTGGGGCAAGCAGGCATCCTCAAACTACGGCCTGCGGGCCACATGTGGGTGTTTTTGCTGCTGCTGCCTGTCCTGTTTAAAATAAGATATGTGCAGTGTGCATAGGAATTTGTTCATAGTTTTTTTAAAAACTATAGTCCAGCCCTCCAACGGTCTGAAGGACAGTGAACTGGCCCCCTGTTTAAAAAGTTTGAGGACCCCTGAAAAATGTTCCATGTCTTTATTTCTATACCTGAAAATTCTCCTCTGCTTGCCTTACTGAGCACTATGAAATGGAAAGCAATGTTGGATCAGTCAGTCAGACAGGGGGAGGAAAATAAGACAGGCGTTCTGAATTATTCATTTTTATTTTTATATTGTAGTGGCAATTGTTACAGTTTTTGTTTCTCCTGGATGTCAAAATTATAAAAAGAAGACTGAATAATGCAGCATGACTCAAGAAAACATAAATGAAGTACTGTCTGGGCAGTGAATGCCTGTGAAACAGATACATTTTGTAGTTATTCTTAACATCTGTGTGCAGCACTGGTTTATAATGTCATTAACAACCTAAGGAGGCTCTAATGAATATGATAATGTTTGGAAAGCATTTCAATGTTCTAAACATGAAAGGGACTGAATATCCCCACTCACTTCATGTTTACCAACGGGCAGGAAAGGAGCGAGGGGCCCAGGGGGAAAGAAGAGGGAACGTGCCGGAACCACAGGCCGTTCCAGGAAGAGCCCATACCTGCCAGAGGCACATTTCTGGGTATTAATTTGTGCCCTGGTTGTTTGAGTTCTTGTCTTAGCTCTGCATGCAATTTTATTTCATACCACTGTAAGCCTGGAGGCAAGGCAGGATTTATTTTTAAAAGGGGGTGTTATTTTAGTCAAAGAGTCTAAGGTGAGTTGGGGAAACATCGAAAGTGTAAATTTCTCAATTTTCCTAGAGACTGAGGAGCCAGAACTCCAATGCAAACCTCATCTACTGAAATCTATTTTTTTTTTTATTACTTCTGTTTCACAGAGTCCAGGAATGCTGCCTGAGGGAACTAACTGAAAAGTGAGTGAAGAGAGAGAGTGGGAAGTTGGTTTAGGAAGAGAACATTTATTACCTAAAGGTCGCCAGGCCTCAACTTTCCATCAAAGACAGACCATCATGACAAACCCCATGCCCGGGATTGTTCCAAGTCCTTTGGATGCTCCCTCCAGGTTTCACACCAGAGGAATTGTTGGCCTTCGGGACAGACCATTCTTAATCAAGCAGGGCTCACTCTTACACTACAGACTAGCAGCTCTGTCTCCTATCCATTAACTGAGAGGAACACTCAATAGTCGTTAGGACCTCTAAAAAATACATCCACATATTTTTATGTGTCCCTCTAAAATTCATATGTTGAAGCCCTAATCCCAGCACTTCAGAGTGTGACTATTTGGAGATAGGGCCTTTAAAGATTGAGTTAAAATGAGGCCATTTGAGTGGGTCCTAATCCAATCTGACCAGTGTCCTTTCAGGAAGAGAATATTTGGACACACAGAGACACCAGGGGCATGCACAGACATGGGGGGGCATGCAAGACAAGAAGAAGCTTCAAGAGAAACCAAAAATGCTGACATCTTGATCTTGGTTTTCTAACCTCCAGAATTTTCATTAAAAAAAAAAAATTCTGGCCTAGACAGCATGGCTCAGTGGTTGAGCACTGACCTATGAACCAGGAGGTCACAGTTCAATTCTTAGTCAGGGGACATGCCTGGGTTGCAGTCTCGATCCCCAGTAGGGGGCATGCAGGAGGCAGCCAATCAATGATCCTCTCTCGTCATTGATGCTTCTATCTCTTTCTCCCTCTTCCTTCCTCTCTGAAATCAATAAAAATATATTTTCAAATTTTCCTGTTGTTTAGGCCACCCAGTCAGTGGCATTTACTATATCAGTCCTAGCAAACTAATACAGGGGATAATACTAGAAGCAAAATAAGATTCTATGCATCCTCAAAACTGAACTCCCACCTATCTTGTTCAAAAGCCTTTACTCAACTCTGAAAGAAACTATAAATCTACAATCCTTTACCCACAACTTTAGGAGAAGGGATGTGCTAGATAATTTAAAAATTTTCAGATTTAAAAAATAGGGGGTGCATAATATTTAGTAAATGCACCCGAGGGATGTCTCTATAATCAAACACATAAATGTTTCTCTGACAAAACAAAAAAATAGAAACACTTTTATGATTACATTAAGATTATAAGTAGTTTCACATCCCTTTAGGTCAGATTTTGCTGCCAAATGAATTCATATTAAGTCAGTTTTTAACAATAATTGAACAAAAAAAATGTTTAGTTTATCAAAATTTGCTGGACTTCTTAGTCGCAATTAAGAGACAATGGACTCAGTATACTTTTCTTAATAAAATGAAGTCCAGAACTTCTGGCATCGATAATTAAATGGAGATTCTTCTGGTGAACTGGACAAATCAATAAGCATCATAAACAACCTGCCCTGAAGTTTCACCTTCCTCAGAGGATTCTCCCACTTAGGTTTCTGGTCCTGGGTAGATGCTTCACTCCTTAATCTCTAGCCCATATTTGGACATAGTCTCTCCCTTAGAAAGTCCGTATCTTTGATACAATAAGCAAGAATGTTCCAAACCACTAGCTAAATTCCAAGGACCAACAAAGGGGAAACAAATAGTTATTTTGACCCTACTCTGGATAGCTAGCTACAACCCCCAATATAATCAGAGGCCCACAACCCTCAATATAATCCACACAAAATCCAAGAGAAAAGAGAAAACAAGATACATAACCAAGAGCCTAGTGCTATCCTAAGCCTTACCACCTAGAGACAATCCCACATACATACATTTTTAAATTTATTTATTAAATTGATTGGGATGACATTTGGTCAGTATGAACATATAGGTTTCAAGTGTGGGTTTCTATGTTATAAGAGCTGTATATTGCACTGTGTACCCACCACCCAAAGTCAAATCTTCTCCTGTTACCTTATATTAGACCCCTTCCCTCTGGCAATCATCACATTGCTTTTTGTATTTATGAGTTTCAATTTTATATCCTAAATAAGAATGAAATCATATAGTTCTTAGTTTTATCTGACTGACTTATTTCACTCAGCATAATGTCCTCAAGGTCCATCCATGTTGTTCCAATGGCACTATTTCATCCTTTCTTGTGGCTGAGTAGTATTCCATTGTATATATGTACCACAACTTCTTTATCCTATATATTTTGAACCATCCATTGTTCAAGAAACAAGAGAAAGATTCCTTCTCTAATCTATTCTACTCTAATAAAAGAGTAATAAGCAAATTAACCATCACTCTGAGACACCTAAGCCATGCCCATCAGTCAAACCACACCCCTAGCCAATCAGAGCAGCTGTATGCAAATTAACCCAGCTGAGATGGAGGCCAGCAGCCAGGGAGCTAGAGCAAACAGGAGGCTTCCATTGCAACTGCCTGCCTAGGCTGGCTGGGTCTCTGCTCACAGCAACAGTGTTTCAATTATAGAAGCCACAGAGCTGAAGCAAACAGGAGGCTTCATAACCTGCCTAGGCCTCCGCTCAAGATCACAAAGTTTCAATTATAGAAGATAAATAAACCCCAGAAACCTAATTCCAGCCAGCCTTGCTGGGACATTGGGTCAATGGGTGCTGTGGGCAGCCTGAAAACGGCCCTCGGCCCCTCACCCAGACTAGCCAGGCACCCCAGTAGGGACCTGAACCCTGAAGGGGCTGTGGGCAGCCTGAAAACGGCCCTCAGCCCCTCACCCAGGCTGGCCACACCCCCATTTGGTGAGGGTTCCCACTGGGGGTCTTGGCCAGCCTGCAAATAGCCATCAGCCCCTCACCCAAGCTGGCCAAGCATGCCAGCAGGTGGACATCCCTTGAGGGGTCCCAGACTACGAGAGGGCACAGGCTGGGCTGAGGGACTCCCCCGAGTGCACAAATTTTTGTGCACCGAGCCCCCAGTATACAATAAAGTGAAAAAATTGCCATTCTCCTACCTTTATGCCCACCCACCCAAGCTCAAATATTTATTCAATAGATTTTTATTAAGCACCTGGTAGCTTCCTTAACTCTACTACATAATAGGGATATAACCATGAGTTCAACACTGAATTTACCTTCTTAGAGCTTCTTAGAACCTTTTTTTCCCTCTGTAATCTAACAGCACACATTGCTTATCTCTACTATAGTACAGACTGCATTGCATTTCAATTATTAATTGTCAATTTTCCTTACTAAACTTCGAGCTTGTTATGGAAAGGAGCCATGTCTTTCTTGTTTCTCAAGTATTTTGCACAACGGTTGGCCTACATTGAGGGCCACATAAATGATGATTGAACTAATGAATAAATGAGCTGAATGAGGATGAGAACTTGCTCACAAAATGCTACCCATTCTATCTTTTAGTTATCTAAAAGGCAATCCCTTTTTCCTCATTGCTATGCCTTTACTATCTCTTGGCTGATTAATAAACTGATAATTGGTCTCCCTGCCCATAAAAATGAACTGAGTAGTGTTCTATTGTATACATGTACCACATCTTCACTGGAAAAACTCATTGTTCACATTCAGGGCCCAACCCAAATGTCATTTCTTACATGGAGCTTATTCCACTCCTCAATCAAACCATCCTCTTTCTCTGAAACCAATTACTAAAGAAAAGAAGGAAAGGATCTGTTCATCCTTAAACACTTTACCATACAGCATATACTTAGTGAAGGCCATTCCTGGCCTCAAACTTGAACTTTGAAATACATCCCTCTGCCCTCAAGAGGATGTTGTTAAAATGCAAACATCTGAAAGATGCATCACATCTAAAGACTAATCTAATGATCAGTTCATTGTTACCAAGGATTAGTTAATGGCCTTGAGCAATGGAAGGGACTGTGCCAGGGAAGAAAGCAGACTTCAGAAAAGAAGAAAGAGGCTACATGAAAAGAGTAGAAGGAGCATAAAAACAACCTTTCCTTGTTTTATCATTTGCCTGGGATCAATTCTGGCCCCTATAGTAACCAGAGACCCTTAATTATTTCACTATTTAAGAAAAATTTAGTGCACGCCACTGTGAAATGTTTCTTTGGAGCCATATGTGACTAAGAGATAGCCATCAGCCTCAAACAGCTTACAATCAAGCGAGCTATTGAATCCACAGGAATTGTAAGCCTACCATCCTCTTCAGAGCCAGATTTTCTCTACTAACCCAACTTAACATAAAGGAAATATATTCCTTGGAGTTTCCAAGACTTCTAAACATTCCTAACTTTCTCCATTATACAGAATAAATATAGGAGGCAATGAAGCAGTAAGGAGCTGCCCATCAATATTGTCAATCCTAGGTATGAAATATGTCAACTCGTAATATGTATAAGATAACAAGTAAAATGAAAATTGGGATATGAGATTCAATTAAATTAACTGTTATGTCTATTTTTCTTTTGGTATTATATTTGTTAAAGAGCTAAGCCTAAAGTCTTATCAATTATTAACACAGGAGCTTCAGAAGGGAATTTGGATGTGCAGAAAGAGAGGGAGTGAGCTCTATAAAAAATTATGGAAAAGCACTTGTAACATATTTGGTTAAAAATTAATGGTACCACTCTTCTAATATATTTGGTAAAAAAAAAAAAGCCAATCTAATAGATTCTGAAAGACGTATGTAAGGTAGTTCCACCCTTTCAGTCTGTTAAGCAGTAGTCAAAGCTCTAAATCAGGGCTGGGAAACTTTTTTCTGTCAAGGGCCATTTGGATATTTATACATTTTGTAAGATTTCAATCAGTTCAGGTTTTTTGAGACTTGTTTCATGGCCCAGAATATTGTCCATTTTGTAAATATTACATATGTACAAAAAATAATGTATTTTCCACCATTATTGAACTAAGTATTCTATAATCAATTAGGTAAAGGTAGTAGATAAGTCACCTATACCTTAAATATATTTTGCCATATTTCTTTTATAAATGGCTGAAGAGGACTGTTGAAATTTCACATAAATGTAGTTCTGTTTACTTACTTACTTCTCTTTTCCATCAGTGGCCCATCAGTTTTCACTTCGTGTATTTTGAAGTTATTAGATGTATATCTTTTTTAAAAAAATAGGTTGTTTTCATTATGTCCTATTCCTCTTCATACCTGGTAATATTTCTTGTCCTACACTCTACTTTGTCTGATATTAGTATAGCCTATTCAAATTTCTTTTGATTAGCACTTATATAGTATATCTTGTTTCATTTTTTACTTTTATCTAAATCTTTATATTTAAACTAGAGGCCTGGTGCACAAAAAATTATGCACTTGGGGGGATCCCTGAGCCCGGCCTGTGCCCTCTCGCAGTCAAGGACCCCTTGGGGGATGTCCACCTGCTAGCTTAGGCCCGCTTCCCGGGCGATCAGCCTAAGCTGGCAGTCAGACATCCCTCTGGCAGCCCAGGAGCCCTCAGGGGATGTCTACTTGCCAGAAGGGAGCAGGCCTAAGCTGCAGTCAGACATCCTTAGTGCTGCTGAGGAGGCAGGAGAGGCTCCCACCACCACCGCTGTACTGGCAGCCAATCAGCCTGACTTGTGGCTGAGCAGAGTTCCCCCTGTGGGAGTGCAATGACCACCAGGGGCAGCTCCTGCATTGAGCGTCTGCCCCCTGATGGTCAGTGTGTGTCATAGTGACCAGTCATTCCCAGTCGTTCTGCTGTTAGGATCAATTTGCATATTACCCTTATATTATATAGGATAGAGGCCTGGTGCATGGGTGGGGGCTAGCTGGTTTACCCTGAAGGGTGTGGTGGATCAGGGTGGGGGTCCTGCTGGGGTTCCTGGCCAGCCTGGGTGAGGGGCTGAGGGCCATTTTCAGACTGGCCATGCCTCCTTCAGGGTAGGGTTCCCTGCTGGGGTGTTTTGTCAGCCTGGATGAGGGGCTGAGGGCCATTTTCCGGCTGGCCACATTCCCTTCAGGGAGGGGGTCCCTGTTGGGGTGCCTAGCCAGCCTGGGTGAGGGATGATGGATGTTTGCAGGCTGGCCACAGCTCCTTCAGGTGGGGGTCCCTGCTGGGATGCCTGGCCAACCTGGGTGAGGGGCTAAGGGCCATTTTCAGGCTGGCCACAGCCCCTTTAGGGTGGGAGGTCCTGCTGTGGTGCCTGGCCAGTCTGGGTGAGGGGCTGATGGCTGTTTGCAGGCTGGCCAAGCCCTCCAGCAGGAACCCTCACCCCATGAGGGTGTGGCCATCCTGAGTGAGGGGCTGATGGCAGTTTGCAGGCTGGCCACAGCCCCTGCACCCAAGCTCCCAGCGAGGCTGGCTGGAAGCAGGTAACTGGTGTTTATTTATCTTCTATAATTGAAACTTTGTTGTCTTTAGTGGAGGCCACAGCCTGCCTGGGCAGTTAGCTTCCTCCATCGCCGGGGCAATGAAGCCTCCTGTTTGCTCTAGCTCTGTGGCTGTCGGCCACCATCTTGATTGGTTTAATTTGCATATAGTCACTCTGATTGGCTGGTGGGCATGGCTTGGGATGTAGCAGAGTGACACAATTAGCATATTACTCTTTTATTAAATTAGATTGGGTTTCTTATAGATAACATATAGTTGGGTCTTAGATTTTATTCAATATGACAACCTGTGCCTTTCAATGGAATATTTAGATCTTTTACATTTAGTATTATCACTAATATTTCTGGATCTAAATCTATCAACTTTATATTTGTTTTCTATTTTTTCATGTCTATTGTTTGCCTCTTTTTTGTTTTAGACTTTTCTTGGATTGGCTGTTTTTTATAATGCTGTGTTATCTCCACCATTGGCTTATTAGTTATATTCTTTGTCATTGTTTTAATGGTTTCTTTAGGAATCATTATATACATCTGTAAATCATTACACTCTTTCTCCAAATCATGTTATATCACTACACAGTATAAGAAGTTTACAACAGTAACTTTCATCCTTCTCCATTTGTAAGGCTATTGCTATCATATATTTTTATTTCAACATATATCATAAACTCCGTAACATATTATTTTTGCTTTATACAATCAAATATATTCTTAAATATATACTATTTACAATGTTCTTCACATATTTCTATTTATAATGTTCTTCATTCCATTGTCTAGATTCACATTCCATCTGATACCATTTTTCTTTTGTCTGAAAAACTTTCTTTAATATCTCTTAAGAACAAGTATCCCAATGATTAATTACCCCAGCTTTTATTTCTGTAAAAGTCATTATTTTAAAGATATTTAAAAGATATTTTTAATGAGTATTGGATTCTTATGTGAGTTTTTTCAATCAGCATTTTAAAAGCATTGATCTATTTCTCCTGGCTTGCATACTTCTGATGAAAATTTGCTATTACTCATATTTATTCCTCTGAATGTAATATGCCTTTTTTCTCTGACTGTGTCTAAATTTTTTTTCTTTTAACACTAGTTTTCAGAAATTTTATTATGATGTAGCTTATTATGGTTTTCTTTTTATTTATTCTATTTGAGATTTACTGAAACACTTGAGTCTTTGGATTTATAACTTTCATAAGTTATGTTAATCAAATACTTTCACATAGTTTTTATTAGATATGAAATTCTATTTTAGGCATTAATTCTGTCAATATTTTTTTCTTTGACTCTCTCTTCTAGGCCTCAAATTATATACATGTTGCACTGAGTGATATGATATAAA
This sequence comes from Murina feae, assembly GCA_004026665.1. Taxonomy (NCBI): domain Eukaryota; kingdom Metazoa; phylum Chordata; class Mammalia; order Chiroptera; family Vespertilionidae; genus Murina; species Murina feae. The sequence goes on from PVJC01012813.1 coordinate 10,206, forward strand.
TCACTGAAACTTTTCATATTTTTCTCTTTTTTCTTTCTGTGCTTAATTTTGAATAGTGTCTATTGCCATTTCTTCTAGTTCCTTTATATTTTGTTACAATGTCTATTCTATTGTTAATTCCAACCAGTTTATTTTTTAATTCAAATATTAAGGATCCCCCCCCTCAATTCCCCTGGGTCTTTTAAATATATCTTTCATTTTTTCTTCCTCACTATGTTCATGTCTTCCTTTACAACTTTGAACATATTTATAATAGCTCTTTTAGTATCCTTTACTTACATTTTGAACATCTTTGTTACTTCTGCATCTGTTTCTACCATTTTATTGTAGGGTTTTTTTTCCATTTATAGTACATATTTTCCTGTTGTGTATATAGTAATTATTTTTAAATTCTTTTAAAATGTAGGATTTTTTTCTAGCAAGAAGTTACTTGCAGGTTAGTTTGTTTCTTTCATATCATTTTTGAATAACCTAGATTTTAGCACTAATTTAACCTTGCTTCTAAGACATAGCCCTTCTGAGATCTCTTTGAATGCCCCTTGTATTCAATGAAAAGACAGGAAGAAAATTAAGCCCTAAAGGATGCTGAAACCCTTTCTCTCCAATTGTTCTTTCAATAGTCCCACTCCTGCTTCATTATCTGCAGTCCTGACCTAAGATGAATTTGAGAAAAGACCTAATGATCATGCAGATTTTACTAAGTTTTGATTCAATATTTGAGACTTAATCTTTATCCAAATTAAAATTTGAATCCTCTGTGATGTCAGTCTCTAAGAGGGAGGTGTGGGAGGTAAGAGAATGCCAGCCCTGGTAACCTGTTCAGGTTTCAGAAACCTTTCTCTTTGATTCTCAGATGAGATATCCCTACACTCAGTAGGCAGAATAGGAAGATCGCCTTTACAGAAGTAGCTATTCCATGCTTATACGATGGAGTCCCTGAGACATAGCTCTCCGTCTTCAAGAAAGGAGCTTCCTCAAATAAAGTGTGCTCTCCTTCTCTTCCCAATATGTTGTGAGAAGGTAAAGGAATGAGAAAGTGGTGTTGTGTGCTGGTGGGTCAGGAGGTGAGGTGAGAGATGAGACAAGAGTATGGGTGACAGTTCTAATTGAGTCTATAAAGCACCTGAGACCCACTATCTGGACAACAGAGATGGTGAAACTGTCACTGTGTCATAAAAAATGTTCGAGGTCTATCAACAAGCCAGAGTCCTTTTAAACTCTTACAGACAAGATATTTGACAAAAGGAGAGACCCTTTAGAGGTAAGTATCTAATAATATAAAGGATTATCTAATAATAACTCAAGGAGAAATCCAAAATCAAAGCAGGACAAAGCAAGTAAACTCATTCTTACACCTTTTGTTATGAGCAAATTACATTATTTTTGTGATTTGGATTATAACTCACTAAGACTATTACTATTGCAAAAAGTAAAATAAGTAAGGTTAACTTTACTCATGTTCTCCCTTAAGGAATAAGTTTGTTTTGGTTGTTTTTTAACATATGGCTTCTACTTTATGATGCTATAAAACACCCAAACATACCACTTCTTTCATTTTCTAATAAAAATGAGAATTATAGAGAAACTACAGAGAATATCATTGGAGGAAAAAAACAAATGCCCTAATCTTCTCTGGAGCACATAGAAGCATTAACTCATCCTCACAACACTTTATCAAAGAAAGAAGGGCAAAGAATTTAAATATAAACATAATATATTATGTTATATGTAATAGATTGTTATATAATACTAGAGGCTCGGTGCACAGATTAGTGCACCAGTGGGATCCCTCAGCATAGCCTGCAGGGATCTGGCCAAAACCAGCAGTCCAATGCTACCTGCCACTCTTGCCTGCTACTCCTGTTCATCCTAGTCCCACTGAGTCTGCCACCATAGCCACCCAGTAGGCTCGTCAGCTGCGGTCTCTGGGCTGTGGCAGGCAGCCATGAGCCCTGCATCTGGTGCCTGTTGTTCAGCTGAGCAATGCTCCCACTGCAGGAGTGTACTGGCCACCAGAGGGCAGCTCCTGCATTGAGCGTCTGCCCCCTGGTGGTCAGTGCACATCATAGCAACTGGTCAACCAGTCGACCAGTCCTTCTGTCCTTCAGTTGTTTAGGCTTTTATGTATATACTAGGGTCCCGGTGCACAAAAATTTGTGCACTCTGGGTGTCTCTCAGCCCAGCCTGTGCCCTCTCACAGTCTGGGACCCCTCAGGGGACATCCATCTGCTGGTATGCCTGGCCAGCCTGGGTGAGGGGCTGATGGCTGTTTGCAGGCTGGCCAAGCCCCCCACTGTGGACTCTCACCCCATCGGGTGTGGACAGCCTGGGTAAGGGTCTGAGGGCTGTTTGCAGGCTGCCCACAGACCCTTCAGGATTTGGGTCCCTACTGGGGTGCCTGGGCAGCCTAGGTGATGGGTTGATGGGCATTTTCAGGCTTTCAAGCTGCCCGCAGCTCCCAATGACCCAACGTCCCAGCAAGGCTAGCTGGAAGCAGATTTCTGGGGTTTATTTATCTTCTATAATTGATACACTGTTGCTTTAAGCCAGGCCTAGGCTGGTAACAAAGCCTCCTGTTGGCTTCAGCTCCATGGCTTCTATAATTGAAAGAATGTTGCCTTGAACAGAGAGAGGCCCCACCGGCCTAGGCAGGCAGTTTCCTCCATCGCTGGAGCAACGGAAGCCTCCTGTTTGATTCAGCTCTGTGGCTTCTATAATTACAACTATGTTGTGTGAGCAGAGAGAGGCCTAGGCAGACAGTTTACTCCTGGTGCAACGGAAACCTGCTGTTTACTCTAGCTTCGTGACTGCCAGCCTCCATCTTGGCTGGGTTAATTTGCAAACAGCCACTCTGATTGGCTGGTGAGCATGGCTTAGTCATCCCATACAAATGGTGAATTTCAATATTACTCTTTTATTAGATTATATAAATATATATATTATATATTATATATATATTATATATTATATAAATACACACACACACACACACACACACACACACACACACACACACATATATACTAGGGGCCCAGTGCACAAAAATTTGTGCACTCAGGGAGTGGAGGGTCCCTCAGCCCTGCCTGTGCCCTCTTGCAGTCTGGGACACCTCGGGGGGGAGGGATGTCCACCTGCTGGCATGCCTGGCCAGCCTGGGTGAGCGGCTGAGGGCCATTTTCAGGCTGCCCACAGCCCCTTCAGGGTTCATGCACTGGAGGGTGGGAGGGCTGGTGAGTGCAGGCCTGGACGTTTCCCACTGGAGGGCCCACGATTGCACATGCCTGGTGGGCCCCCACCGCTGAGGGGACACACCTGGCACAGAGCTGGGTGGCGAGCCACAGGCAGACACTGGTGCAGGATCCCTCGGTGGGGCCCTGCTGCTGAGTGAACACACCCGGGGTGGAGCCAGGCAGCGGATTGGCTTTGGATGCTCCACACTGTGCAGCAGATGCTCCCGTACACCCTGTGGAGGCCCCCGGGGGGCGGACGAAGAAAGCGGATCCTGGACAGGTGCTCCCGCACACCCCCTCAAAGGCCCCCGGGGCAGTGCCAGGCAGCAGAGCCAGGACGCCTGCTCCTGCATGCCCTTTAGAGGCCCCCAGGGGGTGGAGCCAGGCAGTGGACCCAGGATGGGCGCTCCTGGATGCCCTGCAGAGGCCCCCGGGGTGGAGCCAGGCAGGACCCAGGATGGCTGCTCCTGCACGCCCCGCAGAGGCCCCCGCGCTCCTGCATGCCCTGAGGAGACCCCCAGGGGGTGGAGCTAGGCGGCGGACTTAGGATGGGTGCTCCTGGATGCCCTGAGGAGCCCCCCAGGGCAGAGCCACGCAGTGGACCCGGGATGGGCGCTCCTGGACTCCCCAAGGAGGCCCTGGGCCGGACCCCCCCCCCCCACTGAGCTGACACTCCCAGCTCAGCTGTGCTGGCCGCAGAGGCGCCCAGTGCAGAGCCGCCCTGCCAGTCTCCATCTTGGCTGGGTTAATTTGCATATAGCCACTCTGATTGGCTGGTGGGCGTGGCTTAGGTGTCCTGAAGAAACTGTTAATTTCAATATTAGGCTTTTATTAGTTTAGATAATTGAAACACTGTTGCTTTAAGCTGAGGCCTAGGCAGGTAAGGAAACCTGTTTGTTTCAGCTCCATGGCTTCTATAATTGAAACATTGTTACTGTGACCAGAGAGTCAGCCAGCCTAGGCAGACAGTTGCAGTGGAAGTCTCTGGTTTGCTCTAGCTCTGTGGCTGCCGGCCTCCATCTTGGCTGGGTTAATTTGCATCCAGCTGCTCTGATTGACTGGGAGGCATGGCTTGGCTGGTGGCCATGGCTTAGGTGTCTCGGGTGATGGTCAATTTGCATATTACTCTTTTATTATATTAGATGTAATATATACTACTACATACTATATATATCAAACATTACATATTCTATCCCCCCAGGATAAGGAACTAAGCCTCAGGACAGTATAAATCCTACAGATTGAAAGTCTCTTCCCTATTGAGGCAGGCTTAAATGAATGCCTCTTTTAGAAAATCTTTTTTTTTTTTTTGCAAGAGGAGGAGAATGAGACCTAGCAGGGAAGTCCTAATACATATAACATTGTGGTTATCACCATTTCCACACCCATCCATCACAGCTCTATAGTGAAAAACTCAGGTAAGTTGATTTTCTGATTCCTTGTCAAACCATTGCATGTAAATTCTAAATAGTCCCAATGACAATGTCAGAGGTGGGAGAATTCTGTATTTGCTAATTGTTGGTGATCCTCTCTCTCTTCTAGATCCAATAGCTCTTCTGGCCACTGGAGATGCCAGTTCAGGCCCAACAGATATGAAAGCACAGAAGAGGTGAGCAAAGCTAGGGATTGGGAGAGCTAAAACCTGCAATATGTTGAAGCACACTAACACTCGATAAATGGGATAGATTTAAAAGAACTGAAATTGAGTAGGTGAAAGACAACAAACTGCGAACAGGCAAGGAGAAGAGAAAGGGAAAAAAATAGACTCATATGGGGGAACCCGGTGCTCCCCACAATTCCTTCTAGACCCAGTAAGCAGACCAATACGATAAGCCCCTATCTCTGCACAAGGCCAGGCAAGGCCACGCCATTTCCTTAATTAAATATTTTTAGTCTTTTTTCTTACTCAACCTTATAAAGACTGTGTGCTGACATATCCAGAAACAAAAAGTAATCTGACCAGGCTCAAGAGAAACAAGTCATCAGGCCCCAAATAAACTTAATAAGCAATACTCTGCTTTCCATTTGATTTGTATAAGGTTTTCAAAAGAATCTTCCTTTTTAGGAGAAGGCTTTCATGCATCTCTTCCAAAATAAAAGGCTTCTATATAAAGAGGTGGGTATATTTTTGAGGGGGGGCATGTTTTTGTTAGTTTATTTTTATTTGTGTGGCCAGTAGACGCAGGACAAACTTAAAAAGAGTTAGTGTTTGCAAATGAAAATGAAGTCCATAAAAATTTAGCAATTTTCCTAAGATCTTTGTGTTCCTTTGTTGTAATTTTTTATCCTTGTAAGAGTCTTACAATATCTAGCAATTATGGGAACTTGAGGAATTATAAAGAATATACAGAACACTTAAAACATCTGTATTACCTTCATTCAGGGATAGTAACTTTCTGCTTTTGGTGTCTATAGATCAACCTTTTTAAATGCTCATATCTTCACAGTATTCATTTTTGCAAACATACGCTGCACTGGGTATCATCTTGCAGAGTGTATACCCCACCACAACTACTACTGGATAAAACCTTCAGATTGCACACCCTCATCTCTACTGGATGTGTAAGGTTCTAGAGTAGGGTCTATCGATTTATTTATACTGTCCCTAGTACCTAAAACAATGTTCTAACCATAGTAGAAACTCAATAAGCATTTGTTGACTAATTATTATAACCTGCTCTCTTCATGTATTTATAGAATGATATTTTCCCTTTTAATTAAATATTCTTTTCTTCTGTAATGTGATTTTTTAGTGGCTATTTATTTTCCATACCATAATTTAATCGAAGCAGTCCATCACTGAACATGTAAAAATGTTTCAAATTACTATGATAAATAATATTATGATGGCTATCTTTCAGATAAATTTTTTGGCAATGTCATAGGATCAGTTTCCTTAAGTAGAATAGCTATAATGGGTATACATATTGTTGAGGTTTTTATTGCCAAACTGTCTAACACAAAGGTTATTCCAATTTATATTTTTATCCTGAATTTATGAGAGTGTCTATTTCCCCATACTCTTACCAACACTTAGTATTTTCATTTTTAAAAATTGTCATTCTGATGGATAAAATGCAGTATCTCATTATCGTATGAATTTAGATTTTTTTTATGTCAGTGAAATTAAGCTTTCTGTATTCTTCTGCAAAGGTTGGAAAATGCACTGCTTCCCAAAGAATAGAGTCAATTCTCCACCTATCATCTTTATAATCTGTTACTACCCCATATCTAACTTATAGGAGAGCCAAAATGGATAGCCGCTGACCCTCCCAGGCTTTGAAGCCTCTACTCTTCCTTCTGCCTGTTTCCCCTCATCATCATTTCCACTTACAGAAAGCCTACTCATCCTTCAACGCCCTTCCTCAAAAACACTACGTTTATCCACTCAAGTAGCACTCAAGAAGAGGTTCCTTCTGTTCTCCACCAACTGGGACCTCCATCACAGAACTCTGAAAGCACTTTGAGGGTAGTGATCATCTCCTGCTCTGTGCTATAGTTTACTTGTATCATTGATTTCCGGCTCCAGCCACCCTGGCCTTCTTCAAACTCTCATGCTTAACCTCCTATGCACCCTCCTCCAACATGGCCACTGCACATGCTATTTCTTCTGTCTAGAATGTTCTTTTCTCCTTTCTGTGACCAGTTGGCACTATTCATCCTGACACCTTCTTGACCTTTGGGACTAAGTCATCCTATTCCTCTCATTCCTAGTTCTTATTTCAGTTGAAATTTTAGCTTTATTGGTGATTCTCTAATGACCTGCTCAGCTGCAAACTACATTAAGAAAGTGACTTTTTGCATTCACTATTGTGGTGCCTGAGCACTCATAACAGGTGCTCAGTGAATAATTATTACATGAATGACTGAATAGTATGGGGAACGAATGGAAAAATTGTGTTTTTTTTCACTGTATGGTATATAAATGGTCATTGTTAATGTTGTAGTTAATATTGAAAAAATGCCTAGCAAAGTATTTTGCATATGGTATGGTGTTAAAAATTATCGTCTCTTGAACTGAAAGTAGAGAGGAAATGTGGATCTATATTGACCCATGAGCATAATACCATAAACCTGAACTTGGAAGATGGCTGACTGCTAAGATATCTCACAATTTCAATCAATCCATTCAAAGAGTTGTAGGCACTCAAATATAAGAATTACTAGAGGCCCCTTGTCCAGGCCTGCTCCTCACAAGAGGATAAATACACTAGAACCTACCTTAGGACAGCCATAATGGGCCTTAGAAACTTCTTTCTGTCTCTCTTTTCAGATCCTTGTCCTTTTTACTCTAATTTTACTCTACAGCTTTTCCCTGATTCCTAGGTCTGGTTCTTTAAGCTAACAGAGAATGTGTTCTGTATAAATTGAGTTTTCTTAAATGACCACTGAACCCAAGAGTCTCCAAATTGGGAATCCTCTCATTTGGTTCATCTCCCATCCTAGTCTAAACAGGGGCTGCCACCATGTTGCCACTGGATAGGTAACTTATAACAAATGGTAGGTGTCAGCATGAGACTTACGAAAATAACATCCTTACAACTAAAGAGCCCCCGATGGCCCCACAGCATCCCATTCCCACTCCATTTAATAGATGAAGGAACGAGGTTCTGACAAAGCAGGTATCACGCCCTCCTTACATCTGTGATTCCTCCCTCAAGGAAATTATAAAGAAAAAAAATAACAGATGGTCATTCTAGTAATATGTCCTCAATGTGATCAAAATTCTATTAATTGAAGGTTCACTAACTTTGGCTATACCTGTCCCCACTGCCCACAGGCAAAGGCAAGAAAAAGAAGCAACTGAAAGCACAGCTTCTCTATCTGATAATGTCTAGAACTAGAAAATACCCTCCCTAGGAAGTTCCATCACAGCTTTAGGTCAAGCTCCAGAAGCAAATAAAAAATGCCAAGTCTTGTTTCTTTCAGACTACCACTAAGGGCATCGTCTTTCAACCTCAGTGTGACTACAATAGCACCACTTACTTCTCTCTCCTCGCCTTCACTTTAGCCACCCTGACACTGCCTGGGTTCCCACCTTGTTACCCCCTCCCCCATCTACTGGGAGACCTTGGCCCTGTGACAATGCCCACCTATATACCTAGTTAATTGTATGATGATCTCCCTTCACCTTTCACAGGTCAAAGAACAGTCATGTTTCATGAGGACCTCTCATTTTCTAAAACTGATATGCAGGCAAAGGAGGGGGAGGTCTGAATTAACAAAATCTGAGAATTATGTGCCCCTTTTCCCCAAGGATTTCAGAGATGGCTACTCTATAGCCAAGTGTGAAGAAGCCATGATTTCTACCTTCCAAATCAATCGCCATCTAAGTCAGTAAACCTCAACTTCCCTTTTACTTTATCATCACTCAGAGAGCTTCTTGTTTTAAAAAAAAAAGATTACAATTGAGCGCATCCAAGAAAAATTACATCAATCTTTCTATGAGTGGGACCCAAGCATCTGCATTTTTTAACTCCTCATGTGATTCAAAAATGTACCTCTGCTTTAAGCCTGGCCAAATGAACACTTTCTAATTGACCTTCATGTGCCAAGGGCAGAGCACCAGGAATAAAAGGGAAAGAAAGGAGAGTTGAATCTGTCTCATTCTTTATTCTCTTTCTTCCTCCATTTTCATCACAGACTGTAATTCAAGTGGCTCAAAGCTATCTATAACCTAGAAAACAGAAATAATCTTGAAGGAAGGGAACGCCTCCAACTCCTACCCCATTTTTCTTTTTTAAGCACTGACAAATTTCTGTCCTTAAACTCAGATTATAGAGCTTTCTTGACTTGAAGCTCCTATTTTCCTAAGACCCTAAAATGAGTTGTACGGGAAAAGACAAGGTGCATGCACCCTCGTTTATCATATGCACATACCCCTAAATGGCTATACCGAAGATGTTTCTGAGAAATAATACTTAACATCCAAGCTATAGACATCTCTACCTTCCTTCCTTCCTTCCATTCACAACAGGTTTTCCTGTAAAACAGAAGTTCATGTGCTATTAGCCCCACCCAGACAGCAGAGCAGACAGGAGCAAACCTAGCAGAAAGGTCCTTCTGAAGACTATTCAAACAGCACCTGTGCAAACACAGCCCCATAGGGAGGGGACAAGGGAGCGAGTGTACAGGCGAACCCTCCTTAGGCTGAGGAACTATCCAGCTCTGGGGACAGGCACTTAAATTAGCATTTGGGGAGGGGTGGGGGAAAGAAAGACAAGGATTTGAAGAGGTAAAGGAGTTATATGAGAGAGAAAACATACCACATTTAAAAAAAAAAAAAAAAGGCAGCAGGAATATGTCCTAATTTGGAGAAACAGGCCACATTACCATGGCAACTCTGAATTTCCACAAGGCAGCCATGCATGCCCTTAAACATCACATTAAATAGTTCAACTATGAAGAAGAAGAAAGATGAGTATAGGGGGCTTGAGAGAGAAAGAGGAGGCCTGGAGCCTGCCCTGGGCCACAGTGAGATGCTGCCCAAGGCCTGGCCATTCTTCAAGGGAGATTTCAAACAGCGAAGCTGCAAGTTCTTAACTGGATCATTCTTCTCTGATTAGGACAGGTTGGGGACTGTATCTGCACATAGTTAACCTGTATCTTAAGAAAGATTATCCCAAAGGCATACAGATGCTAACCCAGTACTTCTTCACCTTCTTCCTCAGCTCTGCCTGCCAGCCCAACATCAAACCTGCCTGCTGTGAAAGGCCTCCTCCCAGGACCCCGGGAGGATGTGGTCTTGGAATATAGGAGCAGCCCTGAGTAATGAGGAGAACAATAATTTGGCCACACCTGGATGGTAACCCACTGGATGGGAATTCTGACCTAAATAAAATTTCTTAAGAAAGCAAAACGTTTCACTTATAAACAAGTTTAAAAGCCACCTGGAAACCATGTCTAAATGAAGTTATACCATGTGCTGTACTTTGGGATCACGCCAGTGATGACAGGAATTCAGGAAACAGTTTACTGAGTAGCTCTGAACCTTTGAAGAAAATGAATAAGAATGTAAAACTGTTCTCCCATCTGGACCATTAATTACTCAAATTATGCACTTAATGTTCAGCATTTATTTTACCTTGCAACCAATTCTCAACCATATTGCCTCCCACATTACTTTGCATCCTTTCCTTTTAAAAAGTCCACAAGGTTGGTATTATTACCCTGATTTAAAATGAGGAGCCTGAGATTGAAAGGTTGTGTAACTGCCTAACTTCCAAAGGCAGAACCCAGTTTTGACTTTCAAAGTCACCACACTTAACCACCAGTCTCCTCCCAATGGCGGCTCAGGATTTCAACACCCAGGGGCTCGGGGCTGGCAGTCTGGTTGGAAGGCAGGGCTCGGTGCTGAGTGGGCTACGGGTGTGCTTCAGAGCAAACAGTTTCTGCATTTATTTTGTATGCTTATTTGGGGGAAGTTATTTGCAGTGACGGGATGTAGCTGATGGTGATCCACTCACCCCAGACTCTCCTGGTGCTGCTTTGAGCACACTACCTTTCTCACAATGTAAGTATTTGCTTAACGGAAGACACACCATGTATTCCTTGACTGTAATTTTGCTTTTTTTCCAGCTGAATCTCCATGAATTACCAAGGGATTTAAAGATTTAGGAGGAGGATTCAAGAGGAGGACTGTAACCATTCATTTTTATGAAAATTAAACAAGTTAAAGGCTGCATATCAGAGAGGTGAGAATATGAAAGAATGAGATAAATGTTAAAGCGAGGGGAAAAAGAGAAAAATCAGAAGTGTTTAACAAATTCACTACTTAAATTCCACTTAGAACCAAACCTGAACACAGCCAGCGCCTGTGTGGTACACTGTCCACCCTTAAAGCCACTGATACTCCCTCCCTCAGGTGCCTCCCTCTCTGAGAAAAAGACTCCCATTCCGAGTCCATCTGATCTGGAGAACGTCCATATCAGGAACACCCAGCCCCCCAGACCTCAGACCATTCTTCTTACCTGACTCTTATTCTTCCTTTCTTACCTTTCTAGATCTCTCTCCATTTCTCAGTTGAAAATGAGCTGCAGTTTTAAACTAATTGAATTATCCATGCTTTGTTTCATCACAGTATTCAAATGGCCCCTTGTGATTGCACTTCCACCCTTTGGCCCCCCACCCCCTGTGAGGTTCATGTCTGTCTCTTCTCCCTCTTACCTATTCCCTCTCCTGACGCCTCTTTAAGAATTAATAGGGTCAACACACTCTTTCAACCAGTCATCACTGATGAGCGAGTGTGACACAGGAGAATTTCTAACACGGCCTCAATGCTGTGTAACAGACAAGATGTGGAACGGTAGTGGTGGGAGAAGCCAGATGTTCTGCTCAGGAGAGGAGTGTATTTCAGGTGCATCATATGGAGGGAGATGCCGGCTCACACCTGGCACCCTGCTCAGGCAAGGATGCATAAAGCCTGTCTCTTTGCCCCTTCGGTGTTATTCCAGGGACCCCAGCACTCACATACTCTTCTTCACTGACAACCTGACTTTCTAGGAGGCACCCCTCTGAGGAGCTCATCAAATCTACAGTCACTTAGCAAGGTCCCCAAGTGCCTGTACCATGTTTTTGTCAGCCTTTCACCCATCAACTCTGCCAACTGTGGCAGAAAAGGTGCCACCAAGGACTCTGTTCATAGCATTTACTCATTGCACTCCGAGGTGAAGTCAGCTCTGGCATGGTAAAGCATGTACGGGCAAAACGGTGAATGAATCTACAAAAGGAACAACAAAAAAATCCAGTGGTTTCTATAATAACCAGACCTTCCATCCTTTAAAGTTAATTATATGGTGTAATAGGCACAGACATCCATGAAACAAGAGACACAGATTGGGTAAGGGCTAAGAAGTAACTGTGTGAGAGTGACAGACCCAGGAGCAGCTTTACCATGATTTATTAACTCAGAGGAAAGGTGTGGGCTAATGCCATTTCCAGATGATGAAAACCTGAAAGTGGTTCAACAGGCAAAATGGAATTACATGTATAATCATCATGGTGAATGTCCCTGAGTCTTTCCAATTCTTTCGAATGACAGTAATAACATCTAGACCCCATAGATGCCTGAAACTACGAAGTTCCTCATGTATATTATATCATTTTAATTATTGCATCATTCATTATCATTTTATGAACAAAGAAAGCTTGGCTCAGAAAGATTCAGTGATCTGCTCAAGGTCACGCAGCTGGTGAGAAGCAGAGCCAAATGGAACACCCAGGTTTCAGACAAAGGTCTTTTGACGACATGCCTCAGATTTATGCCACTGTTGTCTACTCTCCTCAGAGAAACAAGGACAGGAAAAATAAAAGTCTAAGAACCAAGACTAATGTACTTACTAATAGCCACCCAACAACATCAATTAGCTATTGAAAATTCACCTTCTTTGGTGAGTAACAAACAGGACAAAGCTTTGACTTTATTGAATGAACCAGTACAGCTCATTCAATGAATATAAAACATAAAAAATATGAAGTGAATGAGATGGGGGAGGGGGTGGAAATCTGCATATACAGGTATATATCATATAAATAAAAATGTAAATGTTCGTTTGTTCAAAATCTCAAATCTCCGAAAGTTCTTCTCTGATTGCTTTGAAATTTTGACACAACATTGCATTTGAATACATGCGTGTTTTTATATACCTACATTATATAGATGTCACACCTGTGACAGGTAAAAACATGCTTTTTTTGAAAAAACAAGTAAAAACATGCTTTTGTTGAAAAACAGCGCCATCTGTTGTATGTAAAAGCAACACACACTACAAACTTAACAAAATTATTCAGTCTAACATTCAAAGCCAGGCAGTCACATACAAGTCCGTCAACACTGTTGTGGAAGCAGATGAAGCTGTTAATCATCCAACAGAATTCTGGAGTTCACTCGATCTACCAGGGATGCTACCACACGTACTGCAATTGAAAATCGGCCTGTCAATTATCATGTTGTGAAATATCAACCAGCGTAGGGATGGACCTCAGGCCAGGGCTGGGCTGGGGCTCAGGGCACGGGCAGCTGCTGCAGTCCCCCCCATGCCAGCAGCTGAGGGCTCGCAGGGAGTGTGGCAGGCAAGGGTGGGGGAGCTTTCTCAGCTCCTTTTTCCTCCAGCTTTCCGGCTTTCTGGCGGCTTGGCGAGGGCCCCTGCCAGCAAGAGTCAGGAGTGGCCGGGCTGCTTCAGGTGCAGGATGCAGGCCGCCTGTGGGGAGCGGGGTGCAGGCTGGCACTGGGGAGCCTGGGCTGCAGAGGCGCACGTGTGTGAGGCCAGACCAGCCAGGCAGGGCAGGGATGGCAGCGTGCCAGGGGCAACCGCCCGGGAGGGCACACTGTATACCCACAAGCATTGTGCAATTAAACATATTAGAAATGTGTGCTTTCTCTTTTCTTTCTTTTCCATTTAACCAGACTGAGCCACAGCAATGCATGGCCGGGTACAGCTAGTATTATATATAAATCATGGAATATTTTTATACTTGAATCTATGTAATAAATGTAATTCACCTCCCCACCTCGACAGAGAAAGAACGCATTTTTCCTCTAATCAAGGACCAGACCACTTATAATTTAAATGGCAAGGTATGTTTCACTTCAGTTCTGAGAGGACATTCTGAAAGTTACCAAATGCACAGCATACACCTCTATTTCATTCAGCATCTTCAGTTCTTCCCACTTCACCTGCCCCCATTACCAGAGCCACCTTTGCTCCCTCTGGAAACTGCTTATTTGGTAAGAATCTAGACATTCTAGAAAAATACAGCTAGAAAGGAACTCAAGATCATATAATTAGAAAGGAGAAAGAAAAAAGCAGAGTAAGATAGGTAGGGAATTCTAGGGCTAAGAAAAGTGCCCTGGACACTTCCTCTGCATTGGGAAGTGGCAGTAAGAGAATGTGTCAATGAGGGGCAGTCTCGTGACTGGGAGTCAGGGATGCCTGATTAAATCTCCGCTGTACCTCTTTCCTGATGTGCAACCTTGACAACCACTTAATATTTCTTGGCCTGTTTTCTCCTATATAAACTATGGGTAATAACATCTGATAGGATAATAGTAAAATTAAAGTGACATAATTAAGGTAATATGTTAAATAATATAGTATAATGAAATAATATAATCAGATGTAGTAAAATAAAATATAAAGCACTCAGCAAATTCCCTGTTCCTGTTCAAGTGAGATAATTTTCCACCTCTATCTACAAATCACTGGGTATTTCTGAGCTAATTTAATTTTAAAATAATACTACATAGCTGTTTTTGTCTTTGATATATTACATTTTCTGTTTTATGGGGGGGGGGGTTCCCTCTCTGAGACATGAATGATTTGTTCTGTCATTTTTTTACACCTTTCTAAAAAAAGTAAATCTATGATTAACCCCTTGATTCTTTAGGGGCAAAAAGCAGGAAAAAGTAAAGGAAAATCATCCCTCACTATGAGATGACATAATACCCTATATCCAGGTGTTAAGTCACCATAGTTTTCCTCTTTTTATTAATAGGTATGGGAGCAGGATGCAATAACCCTACATCAATGAGCTGATATAATGTTAACTCAAAGCAAAGAAACCTATTTTTCTTAACCTAAGCTGTCAGTTATGGGTAAATGGAAAGTTACTATTAGTTGTCTGAACAGAGAAAATAACTTGGTGAGTCCCAGGGGATATAATTCTCATTGTACAGAGGAGGAAACTTAGACCCAATAAAGGAATTGACTAGTCCTAGAGCACACAGTTGGCCGGGACAGAGCCAAACTCTAACCCAAGATGTCCCTTTCTCCTCTACCCCACAATTTTGAAGTAACCTTCCAACCAGAAAGCTGTGTATAGATTGTATTTTCTCAGATTATTGATGAGTATGTCACACAGGACAGAAATAAAAGGCTTGCTAAAGTGAAGACAGAGTACATTGATCACTTAGTGCCTTCATCATTCAGTCACTGAAGGGGATTATGATATCCCAGGGAACCTCCTTGCAACACTCTACCTTGCAATTTCTGTCAGAGACAGGATGTGAGCCGAGCCCCCAACCTGTCAGGCTCCAGACCAACAGTTCAGGGGACACATCTGGAGGCACAGCTCTTAGAAGTAATTTCCTTGGCAACGCTGCCTCAAGCAATAATATCTGCACCAGTGCTTCCCAAATACTGGTCTGTGGATCAATGACAATCCATGATCAAGTTATCATGGGCCCACACCACAATGAGAAGAATAAGAATAACATGATGATTGTTTATACAGCTAAATATATTCAATTTAAAGGACTGTCTTTTATTTCCTACTTTTGTTTAGTTTTCAATGTCTATGTCCTTTCTTTTTGTTTTAAAAAAAATGTGGTATTGTGCTTTTAAATATATTTGACTGGGAAAATAAAAATGCACCATGTTACATCATGCCACCGCTGCCATCATCATTATCAAATAACTAGCCTGCAAATCAAGAAATCAGGAAACCGGATTTGAAGATGGCAGCTTACGTAAACGCCTATACTCACTGCCTCCCACAACCACATCAAATTATAACTAAAATACAGAAAACCATCATCCAGAACCACTGTAAAGCTTGCTGAATGGAAGTCCTACAACTAGAGAAGTAAAGAAGAAAGCACATTGAGACTGGTTGGAGGTGTGACGGTACAGAACGGGGCGGCGGGAGGGAGAGTGGGTAGAGGAGAGCAATGGGGGTAAAAAGAAGGACATCTGTAATAATCTCAACAATAAAGATTGTTTAAAAATGAAACCAAGAAACCTCTCCTCTAAGCAATAGGCACCAGAGGCTCCAGATGGACTGTCACTGGGGGAGCTTCGTAAAATCATACCCCAACACGACACTCACCACTCAAGTATATTCTAAGTTCAGTCACATGGAATGTTCACTGTGTTATACTTGAGATTTTTGTTTTCATTTTTTTGCTTCTTTTTTCATACCCAACTAACATTGAGGTAACCACCTACTAAGTGCCAACATCCATATCAGCAGTTTTACAGACTTTGTTTTTCTTAGCCCTATGTTGCAAGCCTTTAAAGTGATCTAGCCTTACTGCGCCTGGTTTTTGTAGCTTGCTGCTGCACTCTTTTCATGTTAGTTTAGTCTCTCAAAGGCAGTCTTCCACACCTAATTTTTGTGCCATTTTACCCTTTGGTGAAACATCCTGCGTGTTACTTTTGATTAAAATCCTACCAATGTCCATGTATTCCTTCAACTTCACTACTGTACTCTCAGTGATTTGTATAAGGTCTGACACATAGTAGATGCTCAATTATATTTATTGAATGAATAAATTAATCCTAGACCACTTTCCAAGAAGCTAAACATTAGATAGTTCAATAAAACTATCAAAATGTTAACATTTTTTGTGAAAATGGACCTTAAAAGAAAGCTAGCTTTTTCTACAGTGCACTATGGGGAAGTGATGGGTTTTTACCAGCAAAAATAATTAAGAGAATTACAATAAGATAATACATATAAAGTACACATTACCAAGTGTTCCATAAATGTTAATTTTCCTTTTCCAATACCTCTTCTGATTGGTGACATTTTTCCTTTTATATGAAATATTCTTTTTAGTCATACACCACTTTTTTAAGAAAACTACATAGTATCAACACTGGGCCAAGTAAAAGCACCTTGAAAACACCATATTACATTATCCAACACACACACACACACACACACACACACACCAGTTTGCTGATTACTCTAAATATAATCATCCAGCTAACTGGGTCCACATCAGATATTTCCAGAGGCCATTCACATTTAATCATTTTTTACATTTTTCCAATTTTTTGTAGCTCACCAAATCAGTTTCTTCAAAGTAAAGATTAAGTATACGTGTTTTTTTCCTCTAAAATTGTCTGTTCTGTCAGGCTTTCATAATACATTAAATCAGTGTGACAGGACTTTTAGGAACACTAGAAAGCTATTAGAAAGTGAGCACTATTTAATTCTAAGAACACATTGTACTTAATAAATAGTAAATAGCCAGAAGACATCGATTAGGGCCAGAAGCACCAGTATCCCGAGAGAGTCACACAGATTATTATGTCTGTTTTTGAAGGAGGCATTTTTTAAAGATAATAGGTACAAGCTGCAAATCTATGGAGATCCTATCATTTGTGAAATCATTCATTTGCAGCAAATCACCAAATCTCTCCGAAATGTGTCATGTTATACTGACGTACGTATCTCTTTCTGTTTCTGCCTATGTATTCTGTTTACACTGCTCAGTGTAAAATGATGTTTAATATTTATTTTACAGCCAATGTTATCAAATATATTTTAGTCTACATTCAACAACTCTGGAGTAGGCCAGAACCAAGTACATTTTCTCCTCATTATCACCTCGGTGAGAGTCCCTTGCCAGGGTCTGGCTAGGAGGCTGGTATCTGACAAAGCTTAATGAAGTGTTAATGAAGGGAAAATGTCCCAACATACTCTAGTTTATGTGTACCCTGGTAAAAAAAACTTTAATAGTGGCTCTTTTTCTCCCCAGGAGAGGGCAGATAAGGTAAGAGGTTGCAGAGTTGGGCTTACCATCTTTTATTTGAATAGTGTTGCCTTTTGCTCACTAATGCTGAGCTTTAATTCTCATGTCCTTACTTAAAAATTCCTCAATATGGGTCTTTACCTATGAATTTCCCAGCCTATATTCTTTGGCATATAGACTTAATACAATCACAGCCCCTTTTCTTCCCCATAAGTAACTTCTTGATCTCCAGTCCCATCTGAGCTCTTCAGTCAACTTAAATGTCATCAACCAATGTCTACAAACAATTTCTGTGGCTTAACCCTCTGCAGCCTGTCTGACTTCCCTGACCTGACCTGACACCATGGATTGCTCATTGCCGCTAAACCCTCTTCAGGGTGCTTTACCTGGTCCTCTCTTGTAGATTAGGGGCCAGAAGATCTAGACTCTATCCTTAGACCTGCCATTCATAATTTCTCAGTCTTTGACATGTCACTTAACTTCTCAGAGTCTTTGTTTTCTTATCTGGAGAATGGGGAAGATAATTACAATTACCTTCATTTTTCAGAGAGACAATCCCAGGCTCTATTTCCCATCTTGCACAATTGTATTGAATTAAGACAGAGTATATAAATTCACTTTAAAAACTGCCAAACATCATAGAAGTTGAGGCTTGGTTATATACAGTTTTTATCTCCAACCATATATACTGTGACATTTCTTTCTGATATCTCTCCTGCATCCCCTCTCTGTTCTTTCTGGAAGCTTCCTGCTCTTCCAGTATGAATCCCCAGTTGCAGACAAATTTCCGTGGATAACTGAGTCCTTCTGTACTCAGCATCTCAGTTAGAGAAATGCTTCAAGAGGAGAAGTGAAAGGGGTCATCTCAGGGCACCATTTTTGGAGAAAAGGAAAGACCTGCCTGTAGCCTGTAGGTAGGTAGAAGACACCAGTTTCTAAAGCTTTCTTTGATCACTGAAGAATCTCAACCAGATATAATTTACTTTATCCAAATATGCTTTCCATCTGCCTGCCTGTGATTATCATAAATTCATACAACCGCCAATATTAGGTCTTCTATCTTACACAGTCCAAAAATTCACCCAATATTTACTTTTATCCATATCTGACAGATTTATTAATATACTTTAAATCAATTATCTCAGACCACATTTAACTGAGATATAAGAGAACCAGGCTTTTGTTTTTTAAAAAAGCATTCTCTCCCTCTCCACCTAATTTCAATTTGTTCCTGTCACTCACCTCTAGTCAAGAGAGGGGAGAGATAGCAATTCATTATATCATATTATCTGTTAGACTATGAACTACTAGACAGAATTGGTATTTTGTTGAGGTAAAAGTTCTACCAGAAACTGACCTGGTAATCTGGAAAATTAGGCCAACTCCAGGAGAGAACCGAGGTGTGGCTTCAGGCAAGTCACTTAATCTTTCCTGGCCTCAGTGTCGTCTACCATGAAATAAGGTCATTACACTCATCTCTGTGACCCCTTCCAGTCCAAATGGTCTTTGACAGGTATAACAAGGTAATGCATTCATCAGACTTCTGTGAAGAGGTAAAGACTAGGATGGCGCGAGATTGAGAATAGGGTGCTCCTTTTCAGGAATTCCCAGTCCCTTCTTCGCTGCATGTAAAGAGCTGCAACATTCTCTCAGCAAACCACTGCATGCCAAGTCTCACAATTTGTCAGAAAGGATGTAGCTTAAAAACTTAAAATTTGATTAACATTGTCACACTATGCCACTGTTCCTCATGTACTTTGTTTACCTTTAATCTACTCATGCTACTCCTGGACCTTTCTTTGGCTTCCTCCTATCCAATTGCTCACCTCACCTTAATCAATAACTTCTTTGCTTAGACATCATATGAAAAAATTCTAGAATGAATTGGCTACAAAAGCTCATTGCAGCAAACTTTCCATGATAGCCTCCCATACCTTGGTCTTCCTCATCTGATTTATCTGCCATTCTCTCTTTTGGTGAAGTATTCTTCATGTTATAAATCCCAATCACTTTATTTCTCAGATGAATAAAGTGAAACCAAGAGAGAGTAAGGGACTAGACCAGTCAAACAGCTATGGTGGGTTATAAAGCAAAGATGAGCACCAGGCTTCCTGACTGTTGTTCAACCTTGGTGCTATCCACCGTGACCCCCATTCAATCCCACTGAGTAGCCAAAAGAAAAATAAAGTCTCTCCCTGCCATTACCACCAAAATGAGCAGCAGTATTCCATCATAATACTACCTATGAGACCCAAAATAATTTTTTTTAATCAGCACTATCCCTCTTCCTTGATTCTGATATTGGTGACATGTAGCTCCCATTTTATATAATCATAACTGTATATTATTGTCTGTTGTGGGGAGGGGATTTTTTTTTTTAATTTCACAAATGAGATTAAATCTTCTGTAGACTCTTTATTGCTGTATCCTCACCTCAAACCCACTCAATCCAACCTCATATCAAATGTTCCTGCTTATGTGCTCCAACTCCACCATTATTTAGCCCAGCCAGTGTTGTTAGGATCTATGTTTAAAAAGTAATTAAATCATTTCTGTAATTATTCTCTCATGCTTATAAATAATTAAGAGCTGCACATTCTCCCGGAAGCCACCAAGGGCCCAGGAACAGTGAGTGACAGGGGGAAATGGATCAGGAAACGTGCTTTGGGAAGGAAGTGAAAATTCAATGAGAGGCTGATAAAAAAGAAAGCAAGAAACTAAGAATGAGTGACAAGCTAAGAGTCACAAAAATGTTTAGAGAAGCACAAACCAGAGAGAAAAAAAGAATGGAAGAGAAGGAGGGGAAAAAAAGAGAAGAAAGGAGGGTGGATTTCTGAGGCACTGATAAAACTAAAAGGACTATTAACAAGAAAACAGTGTAACAGAATAGACCTAGTAACTGAAGAGAAAGAGAAAGGACTACAGGCAAAGAGAGCCTGAAAGAAACCAAACCTGTGTTGTGTTGTGTTGTGTTGTGTTGTGTTGTGTTGTGTTGTTATTCTTGCTTCATGCTAAGGAAACAAAGGCACAGAAAAACTAACTAACTAGGCTAAGGCCACAGAGTTAATAAACAAAACAGCCAGAATTAAGTGGTGGTGACTGTAGTGGCTTTAAAAATTTTGATGGTCACAGGGATTATGGACCCAGACTAAATGCTGATTAAGATTCTAATAATTCAGATAACAAACACAATCTTTGGGCAAGGACTTGGGGAGGGTGTGTCTAGAGATCAAGTAAGGGAGTTCTTTATGAATAGACAAAAAAGAAGACCTGAATAGATGATAAATCTGTACACAGACAAGGGAACAGGAAGCCAAAAGAGGAGACAACAGAGTATTTGATAACTCTCCTTCAGCTAAACATTAACTGGTTTGATGGAAAAGAATTCCATGGTAACATTATTAAAGTGTCCTTTACCACCAGAAGACCTGAATTTACGAGAGAAGGTGGAAGTGGAAGTGGGTGGTAAGGCCATGGGGGATATAGACGTCTGGAGGCTTTTAGGGAGAGGTGGAGACCCCAAAAGTGGGGACTGGGTTTGCCCTTATCAGTCATGTGGAAATATGAACTTTGAAGGAATTCCTGCAATCACTGCAATGAGCCCAGACCAGAGGATGCTTGTCCCTCAGAAGGAGAATTCAGCAATATTGAGATCAAACTTTTTTAAACCTTTAAAAGTATAAAACGTGAATCTATGATAATTTCAAAATAAAATTTTAACAAAAAATATGTATAATATTATTATTGATGTCCGTTATCAATAAGCTAGCATTATTCCAGCCACAGCTCCTTAGCCACACACACACCCCCAACCCTCCCCAACCCTCCCCCACCCCCCCTGCGACCAAGGGCTGGAGGTTAGCTCTGCCATGAGATGGAAGAGAACTAGCAGGGTCCTACAGAGTTAGGACATATATCCTTGACTGGCCTCATTCAATGCCAGTTCTAACCAACTGAACCAACATGCCACAGACTATAAAGCTAATGTTTGATAGCCCCAAACGTCAAGAGCAGACCACCTGGGAACTTTTAACTATGCCAAGTCCAAAGGTAGGCCATTGCGGGACCTCGAAACTGACAGGATGAAGCATGAAGATGCCTGCGTGTACCACATAAAGTGTAAGTCACAGGGAAGAGTAGGTCACAGGAGACAGGGGAGAGGACAAGATGAAAGAAGGAGAGAGAAATGTGAACCAGAAATGAGATGATATGGGAGCAGCCAGTAGGAACAGGAGGGAATGGAGGACAGAGAGAAGGAGAAATCAGGGCACCTAAGGGAGGGAGTAAACCAAAGACCCAGACACAGACAGGTTAGGAGTTGAGTCTCTGTGGGCAGTAAAAGGCAACTAAGAGTTCTTAGTTCAGAAAACAGGATTTGGAAAATTAAAGCAGTCTAGAGCGTATTAATTAATATGGAATTTCCACTTCTACTTGAGGCTCTTCTACTCCCAAAAGGAGCTCCACAAAGCCTCTGCCTGATTAGCTGTAATTGTTAGGTTTGATCCAGCAATTGAGTTGATACCCCTCCCCCAGGAACTGGCTTTTAAGGTCACTTCACTATGGACATTCCCTTTGCTGAAGACCACATTTCACTTGCAGTGACCACATTCCATCTCTCCCCTCCAGGTGAAGTATGGTAGCAATCATCTCAGGTAGAAATTGTAGTTTAGTTCTAACCCTGCTGTTTGGCTTCTGTCATTTGCTTGCTAAAATAATAAAAAAGTTATTTTGATTTTCTGAACTGTATTTGATTGAATACCTTATTGATTGTAATGTGAATATCCCATTGATTGTGATCTTACTGGTTTTAGAAAGCACATTCTTCTGTGATCCACCCTGAGAACCAGGGCAGCACAATCACCCTAAAATACCTCAATGGCTACAGATAGCGCATTCCAGTTGACTCAGTGGTCATAAGGCTCAATGGTTCCAGATAATGCATTCCTGTCAACTCAGGGGTCACAAGAGCCACGGCTCTAAGCAATGTGTGTCCTTGATTCAGTGATCTAGAAACCCAAAACTATAATTTAACTTACATGCTCAATTCTGCTTCTGTAACTGCTTTTTGCAAACCAGGTTCCTCATTTCAAACCCAAAGATGTAATCAATACCTTGTGATTTTTGCCTATATAAATCTTGTGTTGCGGCCATATTAGCACTGTGAGATTTGAGGTGCAGTGCCCCCTGGCAGTCCCGGATTTGCAATAAATGTAACTCCTAATTCGACTTCTTGAGGTGTCTTTGTGTGATTCGCAGGGTACGTTACAACACAGGTATGCATAAAGAAATCTATGCCCAGGGAAAAACCTGCCAAAAGTACTTTAAAAGCCACTGACTCCCCTCACTGGGTGCTGGCCATCCAGGCTCAGCCATCAGGTGTGTGGATGATCAAATAAATTCAGATTACCACTCTGGCCTTGTGCGTTCCTCCTTCGGCGACCTAACAGTGATGTTCTCCAAAGCTCCAGGACAGGTCCTGTGCTGTCCCTTGCTTGGCCAGAAATAACCAAAACCCTTCGCAAGTGGCTGCCCTCCAGTGTTTCTGTTTATAGCAAGGTCTTCCAGTGGACCCTAGCCTCCAGCTAGGACTGATAGGGGCTCCCTGTGAATGGCATGATTTGTGGGAGTCAGGAAACTACCTTCTGTTTTAAATATATATTTCCCTTATGGCCCAATGTGGCATCTAAAATTCCACCAGTACAAATTTCTTCCTCTGAGTTAAACTATAAATGCCCTAGGAAGCGGTCAGTTATTCTTGTCTTAGATTCTTGCAGGACTTAATTGTATAGACTGTTTCCCAGTTTGAAATGAAACAGGGACCTGTAAGGAGGACATACTGGGGGGGAGGGGGGGAGAGGAAGACCTCTATGGAGGACAGACCCAGGATGAATCACATTGTGCTTCTTCGGGAAGCCCCATCAGTGGGTAATGTGAGGAGTTGGGTAAAGTCAAGAGGCAGAAAAAAGAGCGCGCTGGAAGACTAAAGTATGTGGCAGTTGTCAAAAAGAAGACAGCAACATAAGGAAAGGGAATATTTTAAACAATTAAAAATATATTCTTTTTCCAATTGCATAACTTTTCCCAGGATTAATCATAGAGATCAGGATGGCAAAGGTGTCCAAGGTTGCTACTTGGAAGTCCCAGAAACAGTGTGATAAATCCTATTCAAGTGCTAATGATAACTACCAGCAACAGGAAACCAGCTCCAGATATTTGCAATTCCTAGAAGCTCAGAGGCCTCTACTATAATCACTGGGACCCTGTCAATTGGATCAAAAGGAGCACAAGAGTGGAATATGCCGAAAAGGAAGTGCCCTTCCACTAGAGCAGTAGTTCTCAACCTTGGCTGCACATTAGAATCACCTGGGAATTTTTTTAAAATCCTGATTTCTGGGCCTCATCCTCCGGAAATTCTGTTTCTTTGTTACTAATGTTGTGGCCCCACCCCATAACAAAGAAACAGAATTTCCCGAGGATGAGGCCCAGAAATCAGGATTTTAAAAAGATTCCCAGGTGATTCTAATGTGCAGCCAAGGTTGAGAACCACTGCTCTAGAGCATGTAGAGAGCTAAACCAGAGATTCTCAACCTGTGGGTCGAGACCCCTTTGGCAGTCGAACAACCCTTTCACCTGGATCGCCTAAGACCATCCTGCATATCAGATATTTGATTATGATTCATAACAGTAGCAACATTACAGTTATGAAGTAGCAACAAAGATAATTTTATGGTTTGGTCATAACATGAGGAACTGTATTTAAAGGGCCAGAAGGTTGAGAACCTCTGAGCTAAACCTTGTCTGAGTCCCTCTCTGCATAACAGACTAGTTTCCATAATAATCACTGAACTGCTCTCCAAAAAGAACAGGAATGATACCTTCACTACTCTATGCTAGGTCCCTCTCATTGATCAATGAGACTTCTGCTTGGGCACAGAAACTACAAGGACAAATGGGAGAAATTACAGAATCCTGAAGACCACATTACTTTCCCGGGTAAAAGTAGCCTCCAATTTAGTCTGAGAGCAATAATGATCAGAGATCAAGGCATTTACCAGCAAAGTATTTCTCTCTCCCAGCTTCTCAGACAGGCTACTTGTCTCTAGGAAAGGCTGCTGCCCTCATTCTCTACCCAGCAGAGCAGCTCTGTCCTGGGTCCTGCTGCTCAGCCTGAGCCCCTATTTGGCCAGACAAAAGCTTCCAGGGGCTACCTCAGTACAACTGGAGCTGTTGTTCTTGCTGTTTTGGGACAACTTCAGCTGATGTTGGTCTGAGCCATTCCCTATTCCTCTCCCACCCAGTTCTGAGAATTGTGCACTCACACTTACCACCCAAATTCCCATATCCTTGGCCCCAAGCCCAGGATACAGATCTTCTTTCCTGCTTTCAATATCAACTTTGGCTTCCAGAGCTATCTATCCAGAGTAGAAGACCCTCTGTGATCTCCATTCAGGGGGGCTGGGGCAGAGGAGGTGTCTGGCAGAGATTCCAGGCAAGCGGCCAGCTGGGGCTAAGGGGAGGGAATTATTCACAGGATCACAGATGTTACAGATAAAAAGAACTTGCAAAAACACATCTCACTCATCCATCCCACCTTGCAATGTAGGCCCTTTTCCAAGAACATATGGCATATTCCCATCTGATTTCAAAGGATCTATCATTACCAACAAATATGTACTGAGTACGCTGTGTGCGCTCTGTGCTGTCCCAATCACGAGAGAAGGAAACGAAGGGGCTCTCTTCCTTTGGAAAGGGCTCTCCCAATGGGAGATAAATTTGCCTCTCACATTCATTGCCTGAATCCATCTAGATATCTATCCCTCTACCCTGACATGGAAAACTTTCACACACCTGAACACCATGCTTGCAAATAAACAGGCCTCTGGTCATCTGGTCATTGGGGAAACTGACAAGGAGAGTAGGTGCTGAAGGCCCAGTAACAAGAGAAGTATGTGCAGGAAGGGGCTGAGGAGGGGGCCAGCTGAAGCAGCCTTTGGGTACTACCTCTAGGAACTGATAAGTGGGCAAGCTAATGACAGTTACAGCTGATTTTCTGAGACTCTTCAAGAAGTAAAAAGAGACATTGTGCTCCAAGAGCTACAGTCATCAAGACTATGAAGCAAAGATACTATTCCTTCTCTGTCAACTGCTCAACTGAAATGTAATTAATTGATGTACAATTGATCTCACCTTCTCTGATGCACAATAAACTAGGGAAAAATATCCCCCTAATCCCAGAAATGTGACTGAAGAGTTTGCTCTAATCCAGGAATCAAACTCAGGGCATCCACCTGGATGGGGACAATTGGAAGTAGAGGGGCTTGAGGGTGTTAGGTTCACTCTTGGACCTTGGGAATTGGAGCTTCTATGCAGCTTCAGTCCAGACCCCACCAGACTAGGAATCAGCCCCACAGTTTTGCTCACACCCTTGTGTCCTTTTCTCTTTAAATTCACTTTCCCTTTCTACTTCCTCACATCTCACTCTCTTTTCTTCTTCAGAACTGTGCTCTTGTGCTGAATAGTTAGGTCCTCTTCAAGATCCACTGGGAGAGGGGGGAATCCACTTCACTCAAGGCCAGTTGGCCGCTGTTTGGACAGTTGGGATATTCCCTTCCCAGGCTAAGTGAGATGCCCCCAAGAAGACCATGTAAACGAAAGTGTTCAAGAGAAAGTGCATACTGCTGAAGTCCATGGATGTTACTGTCGTCACACAAGGGCTCCCATTTCCACACTGCCACTACCAGTATGTGGGCCCGTAACTTTCCCTTCCAATCCTCAGCTTCCTCATCTATAAAAATATAATCCTGCTGCCTACATCCTGGGCTCCTTGGAGGGTTACATTGGCTAAAAGCAGGTAAAGCAATATCCCACATAAAGTGTAGAATTACCACATAGAGAGCACTTGTTTTTTTAATGGGGTAACAGAATAGCCCTAACTAATTCTAAAATTCTAGATCTAACCCACCCTGGCCACTCAGGAACCTGGAAACCCAGGATTCAAAAGACAACAAAAAGAGCATGTATTCTATTCTAGGCCAAGACTCTCAGCCTGCATTCCAACTGCAAGTCAGAGCCAACACAGTCTTTGAACCTGACATCTGCTGGCTGACTGCTCTCATCCCCAACTCCTTGGCCTCTAGTTATTATCATACTGCCCCCTCCCTTCTGGTTTCCTTTGCTCTCTTCCGCAGTGCCTTTAGCTTCTTCTCATCTCTCTCCTACTCCTTTTCCTCCCTCTTAATCATTCTTAAGCAGCCACATGAATGGACTGCATTGGGGACCATAAAAAAAAAGCCAACAAATAGATCTTCAGAATCCCTTGGGAGAACTTTGTGAAAACAGCAATTGCTGGGACTTTGGAGTAAAATTAGAATCCTTGAGAATGGGACCAGAGAATATAATTTTTTTAAAAATAATAATTTAAAAAATGTTAAACTTCTCTTGATTCTAAGGTCCACTCAATTTGAGAACCACTGCCATACAACCCAACTACAGAAACTATATCAAGCTCCTTTCACCCTTTCTTGATGTTTTTGAACTCCTTCATTCTCATCATCCCTTCAATTTATTATGTCATTCAGCTTTATTGTTTGAGAATTTACAGTATTTGCTTTTATATAAGCAATGAGAACACTGGAATGGTAAAAGAATGAAAGGCAAAGGAGTTGGAAGGAGCTGAAAGTTTTATGCTCAAATGGATCTATGGAGTCAAAAGAAGAAAGGATGCAGATGGAAGGCAGTGGGAATACGGGTGGGCAGGAAGAGCAGGAGAGAGGGGTGGGTGGCAACAGCATACAGAAACTACATTCAGAAAGTACAGTGAAGCCTGGCTTCCCAGGGAGTCTGTTGTCCTAGCAATGTGATGCTGAAAAGTTGAAGGCTGCTACTCGCTACAATTCTGGACCTCATGTTGTCAAGGCAACAGAATACATTCAAGACACATGGTGGCAGGCCATGAGGACCTGAAGGTATGCCAGGAATGTTCAGTTCAAGGCAGGCTACAGTGACTGGCTATACCATTACACTACCTCCCACTGTCAATGCCCACACTGCTCCATTCCCTGTGCAGTCCTCTCAATTCCATCACCCCCTTTTGGAAAGAGGGGAAATTGTAACAGGCTGCAACTATGTAGACATAAGTTTGGGAACTGGCCATGAGATGCTAGTGCCTGGGAATTCCAAGAACTCAAAAGGAAAGGTAGATATTTAGTTAGAGTAATGTCAATCACATTGTTTCTACCTTCCTATATTGCTTTGGTAATTTGTTTGCAAGTTTATGAACAAATTTTGTAAAAACAACAAAGTAAAAAAACTGCATAGTTCATAGACATACAAAAGGAAATGATGCCTGATTCAAGAGAAATTTGTATTTCAGCACTACTAGAAATAATAATGGCAGCCATTTATTCAAACCCAGATATGTGCCTGAAACAGTAATGAGTCCCTACAAGGTTATTTCATTTTATCTCATAATAGTTCTTCAAGATTGAAGAGTATTGACCCCATCATATAAATGAGGAAAAAACAGATCACACAATTCACACAACATGGCAAGAGGTTACCCAGCTGCTGAAAGGTGGAGCCAAGAATCAAAATGGCTCCATGGTATATATTCCATCAACTATACTAACTTTCATCTAAAAAGATGCCAAATCAAGTTACATCACTTACACCTTCTACAATGAAATTTTTTTAATGTATTTTTTTAAAATTTATCTTTATTGTTCAGATTATTACAGTTGTTCCTCTTTTTTCCCCCATAGCTCCCCTCCTCCCATTTCCCACCCCAACTTCTGTCCTTGCCCCCCCACTGTCCTCATCCATAGGTGTACAATTATTGTCCATTCTCTTCATGCACCCCCAACACCCTTAACCCCCGAAAATTGTCAGTCCACTCCATTCTATGCCTCTGATTCTATTCTACTCACCAGTTTATTCTGTTCATCAGATTTTTTATTCACTTGATTCTTAGATTCACTCGTTGATATATATTTGTTGTTCATAATTTTTACTTTCCTTTTTCTTCTTCCTCATTCTTAAAGGATACCTTTCAGCATTTCATATAATACTGGTTGGGTGGTGATGAACTCTTTTAGCTTTTTCTTGTCTGTGAAGCTCTTTAT